>PVIU01016752.1:0-44093 GCA_004026605.1 Ondatra zibethicus
ACTTGTGTACAAAACTCCTTTGGTTCAGGTAGGGTATACTTTTAACCATCTAATCTTCAGGTCTCCCCTCTCCCCATGCACTAGACTCTTCACAGAAAACTTTCTTCATAAATGTTCTGATATAAATTAGGAATAAAATTAGTGACACTTATTTCACAAGTCACATTTAAGAATCAATTATGATTGGCTGAATCCTTTCTGCTCATGTGTTAAATGAGGCAGGGTCTGGGTATGGTTTTGCTGACCGGAGTAGAAATACAATGCAAATCAGACATCAGTTTCAGTTTCATAGAAATGACAATTTCCAACAGAGATTAGGAAACATAGTCATATATTCAAAATGCACAGGACCACAAACACAAGTTGTCACATACTTATATTACCTAATGTTTTACAAGAAATGTTTTCTAATTAATTAGGCAATAAGAATACTTTCAAAATATCAACTTTCTTATGGTTTCCATTTCTTAGGAGAATTGACCAAAGCAATAGCTAGCTGTGAAGTAAATTACATATCAGCTATTCTATACAAAGTTTAAGCACGTTTTCGAGAGATCAATTTGCATTTTACTTCGAAATAGATAAACTATAACAGTCATGAAATTATCTGTGATACAAACTGTGTGAGAATAGACGCCTTATTTAAAATGGATTTTCCATATGTGTGCATGTTAGCGTCTCAAATATTTGCTACCTGGGTTGTTGTGGGGAGTTATTTACTGTTCTCTAAAGTAATTTTCATCTCAGAAACAATAAGCCATAACCAGGCTTCTGGCACCGTATTGAAATCACACACACCTGGTGGCTTTTCGGATGTCAACATAGGGATTCAGTGAGTCGAACTGTCGAACACACGAGGGATGAAGATCGTGAAATGGGGTTGCCTCTTCTCTGGGAAGAGTGAAGCAGCAGGGTCCTACTGAAGGCCCCAGAACAACAACGATGTCTTCCGGGTTACAGCCGTACTCTGCGGTCATAGCGTTCACAGTAGCCATAGCTACGCCTAGCAAAGTACCTTTCCAGCCTGGTAAATGGGAAGAAAAGAAGACAGGAAAAGTTAAAAATGTAGATTCCCAACTGCTTTGCTGTCTCAGTGAAAAAACGAACAGCTGTAGTTTGTGTATTCAAAGTGTGTATCATAGATGAACCCCAAAGTAACGGTTCCATTACAGTACCATCATTAACACTAGGTGCACTGTACAAAGAACACGACAGAACCGGCAATTAGAGGGAGTTTCTTTTGCAAACTGGTATTGATGTTTAGTCTCCATAGGAACAATGTCCTTTCAGTCTTTCTTCCCTCTCTTTTCTACTACCAGGAGAATGAAACACAGAACACATAACAGTTAATCCACTTAATGTGTCCAACTCAGTATTAACACTGGCAGTGTTCAATTCCCATAATCCCCTCATCTTGCACATTTGAACTATATTCTCAAATAATAACTTCTCATTTCTCTATTCCTATAAGTTTTTGTTTATGAATTTTAATTACTCTATGTACTTTATGTGAGGAGTATCATATTGTGTTCGTCTGTGACTGGCTGATTGAATCAATGTCTAGAAGGTTCCTCCATGTACCATACCACATCGTGTTTTCCTACTTACTCACTTGCCACTGAACACTTGGGTTGTTTCTACCTCATGGATCTTACGGATCAAGATGCTATACCTGTAGGTGTGAGTTCTTCTGGACCTAGATCCGGAGTCAGGATTCTAGGTCATGTGGCAATTCTATTTTAAACTTTTGAAGGAATCGCCATACTTTTTTTTTTTTTTTTTTAACTTGAGGTAGGGTTTCACTATGTAGCTGGAATCCACTATGTAGCCCAAGCTGGCCTCAGACTCAGAGATCTGCCTGCCTCTGCCTCCTAAGTGCTGGTATCAAGTGCCACCATATCCAGAAGACCATTTCTGTTAGGGAATTTTTACATCTTTCATACTCATCATTCCTTGAGACTTGTTTTATGTCCTAAGTAGTAGTCACTCTAACGGATGCATGTTGAGATGACAGTTTTGACTTACATTTCTTTAGTCATGATTCATGTTGATTAGCTTTACTTATGCTTCTTAGATATTTGCAAACATTTTTAGGGAAAAATTCCAATCCTTAATATCCAATCCTCCTACCTCTGCCTCCTGAGTGCTGGGATGATAGGTGTGTACCACCATACCTGGTTTGTATGATGCTATTGAACAGACAGCGTCATCTATGCCCTGTAAGCACTCTGCCAATGCAGTTACATCCCAGTCCCTTTACTCATTCTTCAACCCAGCTGTTTTGACTCTAGGATTGCAGATGTTGTTTTAGTGATTAACCCCTTACTAGATATAATGGCTTGCAAATTATTCATGACATTGTGTGGACTTCCTTTCTACTCCATTGATTATTCCTTTCATGCATAAGAAATTTTAATTTTAATTTTTAATTTTAATGGGGTTCAATTTACCTGCCTCTAAATTTTTTCTTCCCTGCTTGGCTATCTAAAAACTATATTGCCTAATCCAAAGGCATGAATACTTACACTTCTGGTTTTCTTTTTCCTAACAGTTTTATAATTTTGCCTCTTAGGTCACTGATTCATTCTGTCCTAATTTTTTACTATTGTTATGGTAAGGGCCAGAATCAATCTTTTGCTACTGGGTGTCTGTCTGCCCTAGCTCCACTGGTTGAAGATATCATTCTTTCCTCACTGAATAACCAGTTTGGCATCTTTGGTGAAAAGCTCTCAACTGTAGTTCAGGGCTTATTTGTTACTTGTAGGCTCTCTATTCTATTTTGTTGGTTTATCTATTATTTTTAATAGCAATGTTATATTGTTTTTGATATTATAGCTTTGAAATGAGTTTTAAAATTAGAAACTGTGAAATGTCCAAATTTGATCTTTTAAAAGATTGTTGTGACTATCCAGAGCCTCTTGAGGTTACGTATGTAATTTAGGATGGATTTTTTTTCCTGTAAGAAATGCAATTAGGAATTTGTTAGGATTGTACCAAATCTGTAGATGATTTTGAATAATGTTTACATCTTAATAATATTGTCTCCACTTTATGAACATGGAACTTCTAATTATCTGCTGTTTCTTTAGCTTCTCTTAGTAACGCTTTGGAGTCTTGCCATCTCTCCACCTCTCACACTGAAGTTAATCTTTCCAGCTGACAGTCTCCTCACAGATTTTTCTACTAGCTCTTTATTTTCTTTGGATTTCATGATGAGTTTTAAGATTGAACCACTTTCTTCATTCCTGCTTCCATTTAGTTTCCTAAAACAAAACCTAAGAGAATTACAATTTTTTCCTTCATTCCTTGCAAATTCAGTTGACTGAGGTGGACAATAGGGAGCCTCCCTACTCTCCTTCTCACTGCTCCATACACCTGTCCTCCTACAACTAAACACTTGGGTAAAGAGATCATTTCTTCTTTTCAGATAAAAGGAAGAGATGGTGGAAGTAATAAATATTTAAGCAATAGGTTCGGTGTCCATTGGTAACTCATTGAATACTTAATTGTAGAAAGAGGACCAGAAGAGCCTAGTAGGCCTTTAATCCCAGCACTAGGGAGACAGAGACAGGAGGATCTCTGTGAGTTTGAGGCCAGCCTGGTCTACAGAGCAAGTTCCAGGACAGCCAAAGAAATACAGAGAAACCTTGTCTCAAACCCTCCCCCCCAAAAAGAAGAAGACCAGAATGGATTAGGTTGTTAAGGTCTCGATAATAAAAACAGGGGGGAAGCTTTGTGATAGAAAAGACTTTAAGAAAAATATATTGAATTTTTAACATTATGATTCTGAAATACCTTTGGAAATGTAGGTGGTAATTTTCAGAAGAAAACAACTTAGTACAGATATTTTGATTACTGTCAAGACTTTTCTACACACACAAGGATACCCTTTCTTCCTCAGAAACTTTCTTTATCTTCTCACCACCAGAAACATATTCACTTAGAAATAGCTAGTTTAAGATATTTTTATTAAATTCGTCCCACAGATGGAGTTTAGACTAGCTGATACCGGTGAGTATATAATGTATTCAACTGTATTGTAGTTCACAGCTAATTTAGCAATGATTTTAAGTTCACATTTATAGCTTCATTTTGACTAAATCTTGGATATTTTCAGAATGTGTTTCAAACCTAAGAAATACTATTTCCTTTGAGTGTAGGTTCAAATTTTAAGCTACTTTTGACAAGGTCATATTGTGAACTTGACCTCTCATCCAATTCTGTTACTTTAGCTATGTCAAAAGAAAATGGTGACCCTTGATTCTGTATTGTCTAAAAAGCAAGAGTCATATATCTATAAGTAAGACAAAATTCAAAAGATTGTGTCTCATTTTGCATAGGATAATAAACATAGGATAAATATTATTTTTACTTTTTTTCAGAAAAGAAATTCTATAAGTTTGACAAAATATAGCCTTTGAAAATGCTGTTTTAATTCTCTTTAGCTGACAGTCACAGTTTAATACAGTTAGTGAAACTAACTAAACTAAATATGCCTTTCCACTCATGGGCATAGAGAGCATGTCTCATTTCTTTTGTTTTGAGGCCTACTGTTCCCTCATGCTGTTTATGCTGTGAACTGTGTTCTCCAGCGTGCTTAACATTCCCCTTCCCTGGTACTCAGACTCCAAGGATTCTCAGCCAGAGGCAGCCACACCCTACAGTGTTTTGAACTGTTCTTTGGTTATTACAAAGACTGTGATTATTATGCACATTAAAAAAGTTCAAGGGCTAAAGATAATTCAGTCTGTACTGCAGGGTTATCTTGCCCCATATGTTAATAGCATATCCTTGCTTAGAAATACTGACAGGCTTAAAACCTACGGATTCCTGAATACCACTAGGTACCACCTCCTTGGGGAATTCTACTCTGATTCATCTAATTTGCTTGTTGACTCCTTATATCTGTTTCCATAGTAAGAGTACACAGGCCTCATCCGATCACAAAGCAATACAATTAACAGCTTTCTATGCCCATCAGGAAAAAAAAATTACTAAATACCTTGTACTGCAAATGAACAAAATCTTAAATGATTTATTAAACACACCTACCAGAGTGAGCAACCCCACATGCCTTTTTCACAGGATCTGCAAAGACTATAGTAATGCAGTCAGCACCAAGAGCTGTGATTGTGACTCCTCTCTGGTTTGTGACTATCCCGTCATAGGATTCGGGCTCCTTCTTCCCCATGACCCATACTTCATTGGCATGATCAGTCTAGCACAGAACACAGGGTAAAGACGTTTTGAAAACAAAACTTCTTAGATGTGGGCTTTTCTAAAAGTACTGATGTGGGTACCACATTAGGTAACTAGGTAAGTGGATGCTATGATTACCCACTACTATCCGTAATAAAATACCAACTGTAACATCTCTGCAGATGTTGCTCTTAGGAAAGCTGACTCGGAAGTCATGCACATCCCCCCGCTAGAGATGAGTAAATCTTTATTTTGAGTACCTCTCACAAAAGGCAAGTTTCACTTTCCTGCTAGAAAGTGAAAGTACCAAATCAGTGATCTCCCCCCCCCGCCCCTTTCTTAGACTCAAGTAAATCTAGAATTCTTGAACAGATTTTTCTCCTCACTTAGACCCTAGTTCTGCCGAGTCTTCATGCAAAAAGTAATGACCCAAACCTTTTCCCGATCATTCAGGGTCTTTCTTCTGTATTGATAGGGCAGTAGTGGTTGGATACTCACTCAAAAGTAACATTACATCTAGAACTGAGGCGTTCTAGATGAGATACATACATACACACATGCATGAGAGCACAAACACATATGACTATTTGATCTTTAGGCTATAACGTATAAATCAGAAAAAAATAATTACAGCATTATTCTAACCTGTTAGATGACGTACCAGAAGCAAAAATTACACAGCTTAAAGGTTATATAGTTATTGACAGTGAGAATGCCAATATTTTGGAAAACCAAAATATATAACAAAAATTTACCTTTATTCGATAAAATTTCTCTGCATTAAATCCTGCAGCATTCGCCAACCTACGAAGATTTTCTTGAACAACTACTTTGGGATCTCTCCGTTTGCAGCTACTGAAAAGATTGAGTGAGCTAAGAGTTGGGATGTAGGATATGCCACCTGTTCTTGTAGTAAATCCATGGATGAAGGTATCTGTTGGAGATAAGTGGCAAAGAGTATAAAGGCGTTCTACAGAGAGAGGGAAGTATACAGAGGACAGCGTCTCCGTCAGACCCTCCCAGATCACTCCAACCCGCAATTATTTATGTGCTTTCTAATTCTGCCAGCACTTTGCACCCCCATGCACTGGTGCACACAGCTGTCACCCTGTGCGACTGCTCGCGAGAAAAACTACTTATCCAAAGAAGATTGATTTTTTTTTTTTTGAAATTGCACCCTCTGCCCAAATGCCCAAAGAGTTGAAGGGTTGAGGTGTCAGCATTTCTACATACAAGATCTTCCAGGACCACAAAAAAAAAAAAAAAGAAAGAAAGAAAGAAAAAATATCTTGCTTTGTTTTGCTTTTTCTTTTTTAAGGAGGATTGGGAAATTTGCCTTAAAGGTGAATTGACATGGAATCAATTTGCTTATTTGAGGTGGCTCTGATGAAGTCATCCCTTGATGCCACTGACCCTCAAGGTCGTAAAACCCCCATGTTGCAAAAGATGTGCAGTTCACAAGAGTCAACAGAAAAGGGAAAAAAGGAAGTGAGACACTTCTGAAGAAAGTCTGGGTTTTCACAAGTGACAAAGAGAGTTTAGGTACCTGGGATCAAAGGAGATGTGATAATAGTTAAGTCCCCTTTCAGGGTCGGCAGGCTTCTCAAGTACGTTTCTATTTCACTTTGGATTTCCTCTAGTTGATGAGTCGTGGGTACATTTATTTCGGTGGACGGTTTGAATAGGCTCTCTCCCCAAGCTCCCTGTAAATCTTCAAACTCAAAATCATAGACCTCAGTGAAGAGTTGATCAATAAAAGCCTTCAAGAACATTTTCCTGTGCTCGGGTACAATCACCTTAATGTGGCTCAGATTTTTTTCATCAAGTTTTTGTTTAATTGTATACAAAGAGGCCACCACACTGGAATTGCTAACAGTCTCAAAATCTCTCGTGAGAAGTGGAAATCCGTTTCCTGCTTCCATGTCAGAAAGATCGTTTTCACCATCCCTTTCTTTGGTGACATTACTGCCACACATTATGCAAAGGAACTTGGCCTTGGGGGCATGGTGGCAGTGGATATCGTTCAATGTCTTCCGTAATGTCTGATGGCAGATTTTCTGTGAGTTCAATTTTAAACCGAAGAGATCAATCACGACCGCTTCTGCCATCCTTCAACCATGCACTTTCCTTCAAAGAAGACTTCTGTGCCAAATCAGCCGTAAAGAGAAATGGTCACAGGTAGCAATCAGCTGTGCCAGTCTTCTTAAGGATGCAACAGCGATCTGTGGGGGACAGAAGGGAAGTAACCCAAATAAACCCAGAGCCCAGGTCAGAAAAGAGAGCAAGTCCTGCTTTTAAATTATAGGATACCAATCTATCTGCTACTAAACCATAATTCCCATCATGCTTATCAGATTAGATCATATCACATATGAAATAAGGAGGCCTCACTTTTAGCATGTTAAATTAAGCAGCATCAGCAAATTTCTCTGTCTCTCTGTTTCCCTCCCTCCCTCCCTCCCTCCCTCCCTCTCTCTCTCTTTTTCTCTCTCTCTTCCTCTCCCACACCCCTCGTTTTGTTTTGTGGTTTTTCCAGACAGGGTTTCTCGGTGTACCTCTGGCTGTCCTGGAACTCGCTCTGTAGACCAGACTGGCCTCGAACTCACAGAGATCCACCTGCTTCTGCCTCCCAAGTGCTGGGATTAAAGGTGTGCGCCACCACCACAAATCTCATTTTTTAAGATAGAAGCTGAGCGATAGGATAGGCTTTCCCCAACATTTACACATTTTCCCTCCACACTTGGGATGATCGCGAAAGCCACTGCAATTTGGATTAGGGGCCATTCCTGCCCACTTGCTGATTCTTTGTCCCGTTGTCCTTCCAGTCCTCCCAAGTCCCATTGGAGCGCCCCTCTGGTGACCCCTTACCCCAGAATTCCTGGCGATCCCTACCCCTGCTAATCCCTCACCCCGAGACCCCCAGGCTCACCCTGACCCCCGCGCCCCAGGGCACAGCCACTGTCATTCATTCTTTCCGCCAGCTGTGCAGGGCGACCTCGGGAACAACACACAGCGCCTGTCCCGTCCCCGCGGGGGTCCGCCCTGCGTCCCGGACTGGCTGGCACACTCACCGCGGTGTCCCTTCCCGCTCTCCCCCTCGGCGGTCGCGGGCTGGGGCGTGAGCCGCAGCCGGGGCGAACGGACCCGGAGTCTCCGGAGTGGCCTGAGTCGCCCGCCCTCCGTCCCTCCCCTCCCGCCCCACCGCGTTCTTCCCGGCCTCCAGGCGGCCTGGGCGGCCTTGCTCACAGGCTGTTCCCGCCACGGCCGCGGGGCGGCGCCCGGGAGTCGCCTGCAGGAGCCCCTGGCGGGGGATTCCCGCGCCGCCGCCCAGCAGTTCCGGGTCAGCGGTCGCCGTCCCAGTCGCCCGCCGAGAGCCTGGGGGAGGCCACGTGAGGCGGGGGCGCCGAGGCGAGCAGGGCCGCGGGCGGGCGCGTTCCGGGAGGCGACAAGAACGGAAGGAGCGTCCTTCCCCCGGCCCCCGGGGACTGCAGGAGGAGCTGCTGACCCAGCAGTGTGGTCAGCCTGTCACGTTAGTTCTTAGCGCCCTCCAATCCCGGGCTCAAGTAAGGGAACCCGGAGACTCTGGTCGGGAACTTTTTACTTTTTTTGTTGAGTTTTTTTAGTTTCCAGAAACAAGTGAGTCGATTCTCATTCCCCGTCCCTTTCTGCTTATTCTGTGTTTTCATTGGGGATCAACAAACATCCTTGATTGCCCCCTCGCTTGTGTTGACCACATAGATTTCTCATTAGGCTCCTTAAAAAAAAAATATACGCCCCTAATAGGACAGAATGCATTTAATCTTCGAGTAATAATAAGATCAAAATGAAGTATCCTTTATCCTCCAAGGGTTAAAACTACCATATGGAAGTCAAGTACCGTTGTAAATGGAATTATAGCCAACTTTCAACATAGATAAGGATGTAAGAGAAAGCATATTTTCTGTAGCCTGGGCCATGGAGGAAGGAGAGGGAGTTTTGTCTTCCTTGGTGAGCCTGTGAATACTGACGGTGTCTTTCCTGAACGAGAAGACTCTAGGGTATCTGGGAGTTGAGAAGAGTCAAGTGTGCACCAACCTCAACTTGACTAGAGACCGAGGTAACCAGCCCACATAGGACCCACTCCAGTATATGTGACCACTTGAGGAGGAGGGGGGTGTCCTGTCTGTATTTTCATGTCAAGCAAAATGAAATCCAAAAAAGAAATTATTTACAAAGTAAATACAGAGCATTTCCCCTGTTCTCATGCACAATGCTGAGAGTTTGGATTCTTTCGTGTGGTCACAAGCAGAACTTTGAAAATAGTAAAGTTGTTAGGGAAGTTGTTAGAGTTTATTTGCATGCCCTTTCCTTCACTATCTGGTCTGTCTGAGCCTCGTTTCTCAACACTCTCACGCCTGCCTCGTACTGCTCCAGAGCTCCTGAATCCTGGTTACACATCTGAACAAGTAGAACTTAAAAAAATATATATAGTCATGTAGGTAGCCCACACCCCAGTTGCTTATTGAATCAGAGACTATAGGAGTCAGGCCTGGGCATGCTTTGTTCTGCTTTTTTGTTTTCATCTTGAAGATGATTCAGATGCATAATTCATTTTGAAAAAAAAAATAAGAAGAAGAACTGCCTTAGTCTCAAGCCATCCAAGTAGAGGTTGTTCCTTCACAGGCCCCATGACTGCATTCTTTACTTCTGCTGTTTGTTTTACTTTGAACTCTATTTTGTGAGCTTGACTGCTCCCAGTTGCTCAATACTTTTCAAGCTTAAACGTAACCTTCCTGGAGGCCTGGTTGTCTCACTATGTGGAATAGCTTCCTTAGGATTGGCATATACGAGAAGCCTTCTCCTAGGTACAGGCGGAACTCATAGCCAATCCATTGACAAGGCTGGTTAAACACTGAACTGTACACTTCATAAGGATGGAAGTTAGGGTATGTAGGTTATACCTGCGAAAAGCTCTCCCAAAGAAAGCAAAGCTAAGTCAGAAAATTGTGGGCGAGTGTAGCATACAATTGTAAATGTATTTTAGTCTGGCTGAATGCTCATCTGTCAATCAACTGAGAAAGTCCAGAGTCCTTTTGCACATGCGCAACTTATTTTTTCTGCATTGCGTCTCTTGCACAAAGCATAAAGCTACCCCTAAATATGAAGGATTCCCGAGTATTCTGTTTCTTTAAGAGGGAAAATAATTTAAAGGCGCTCTTGGAGCAATCTGAACGCAAACTCATTCTTTTATAGTTATCGCACACCTGTTACTGTATCTTTAGAAATTATTAGACAGACTTCAGAGAAACAAAAACTTTATTTCTATACTATATAATTGGTTTGCATAATATTGAATTGAGTTATGAAAGCACAGTATCAAGTGTGGCTGGCATGAACAGGTTTGAGAACGAACATGATTTATGGTCTGGCTGTGTAGTTCAGCTGGCAGACTGACTCACCTGAGAGGAGTTTCTTAACCATGAGCATTCGGCAGTTATAGGAGTTAACTACCTAGCATTTACAAAGGGAGTAGAAGAGTGAGTTGCTTACAAGCCAGGTGTACATAGGCTGAGAGCACCCCTCCACCTCTTTGTTTTAATTATTTGATTGTATCATAGAAACAGCATTTTAGGGGCTTGATGATTCAGGACAACCCTTGGGAAGTCCATATATATTATAGTATATCATAAATTTTATAAGATGAATAGAAATTTTAAAAGCTGTGACCAATTTTTAAATTTTTGTATGACCTTTATTTATTTTGTGTGTATGTGTGTGTGTGTGTGTGTGTGTGTGTGTGTGTGTGTGTGAGCTTATGCATGTGGAGGTCAGATAACTATTTGTTTGAGTCAGTTCTCTTCCTCCTCTGTGTGAACCTCAGGGATTGGGCGCTGGCTATCCGGGTTGCCTGAAAGCCTCTTTACCCCAAACCATCTCATTGGCCTAAACAGTTGTTTGTAAGTCTTGTGAATTAACATTTACGGATCTTTACAGACTAGGCTGTGTAACCAATGCAAATTTCCTTGTTAATAGCCCCTGTTAAGTTTGCTGGGGCTGCCAAAATAAATTACCCCAAACTGGATGACTTAACAAAAATTTGTTCTCTATCAGTTATGAAGACCAAATAGTAAACCAAAGGGTTGCCATGATCTCGCATCATTCGAAGGTTTTTGTCCTTTAATATTTTTTGTTGAAAACAAATTTTCATATGACATATTCTGAACATACTTTTCTCTCCTCCTAAGTCCTTTCATATCCTCCCTATCCACCCAACTCCACATCCCTTCTTTCTCTCTTAAATGAAACAAAAAACTGAACAAACAAAACCTCAAGAAGCATCTACACAGCCCACAGAAACACAAAATTGAAAACCAAAGCATACAAGCAAAAGACCAGTAAGACAAAAAAAATCTAAAAAAAGCTATATGAGATCAAAGTCTACAAAAAAATAGCATTGAGTTTATTTAGTGTTGACTTCTACTACTAGGCATGGGACCTATCCTGGAGTGTGGCTTACATGTCCAGTGAACTCCAGTGGAGAAGACTACCTTTTCCTTTGCAAACAGGTACCAACTAGAGATAGTTCTTGGTTCGATGTGGAATCCCATGAGAACTTCCCCCTCACTGCTGGGACCCCAGCTGGCTCGAAGCTGTGCAGGCCTTGTGCATGCTGTCATAGTGAGTTTATATAGGCCTCAGTCCTGTTGTAAGTCCTGAAAGACCTTGTTTCTTTGGTGTCATCCCTTCGCGCTGGCTCTTCCTGCCTCCTCTTCATCGTAGGTCTCTGAGCACTGAGCACTGTTTGATCGAGACATCTAGTTAGGAATGTGTGCGCCAATATTTCTCACTCTCTTCGCAATGTCAAGTTGTGGGTCTCTTTGTTAGTTCCCATATACTACAAGAAGCAGCTTCTCTGATGAGAGCTAAGCAAGGTGCCAATCTGTAGGTATAGCAGAATCATTTTATTGCTATGTTCCTTTAGCTGAACAATAGTATTTGGTCCCTCAATCCATGACCACCCTAGCTGTTTCATATATGAATTCCATCTCAGAGTGGGCCTTAAATCCAATCAGAGATTACATTACAGATACATTTGTGTCACTATTACACCAACATAGCTCACAGACAGGAAACCATTGTAGGTCACATGGTTTGTAACTGGGTTGATGATTACTTTTCTCCTCTGGTAACATGCAGAATACCTTTTAGTACCATGAACTAGTACTAGTTAGTACTAGTTAGTATAGGTGAAGCCTCTATTTAGGCACCAGCTTGACTTCTCTATGTTCACTGAGGCATACGAGTGTTGTTTTCAGTGATGGGATCTTACCATAAGCTTGTGGAGATCAACCAATGGCCTAGGTAAAAGCCTGAGATGTTTGGGATTTTCATGGAGTCCTTCTGGCTAGTGACTCAACAATTGATGGCAATAGAGGTTTCACTTGGTGACATAAGATGTCCCCCATTATTTGAAGACTCCATATTTCTTTTTATGTTTTAGGAACCTTCTTCTGTGGCATGCATGTTTCCTTTAGCGTTAGTTGTCCCTCCCCACAGTCTCTCCATTACATCCATTTCATCCTTCTACTCTGCCGCCCCCTGCCACATCTTTCCTTAATGATAAATTTTATTCCCCCTTCACTGGGATAGCCTCACCTTTCCCCTACCCCCCCACTCCCTGCCTAGTCAGTAGCTAACCTCTATGGTTATACTAATTATAGAACTCATATTGAAAACTTAAAAGCTAACATCCACATATATGAGAAAACACAAAAATAGTATTTTTTTTTGGCAGGGGCAGGGGTGCTGCCCTTAGTCATCTTGACCTTAGTCAAGATGGTTTTGGTTTTGTTCTATCCATTTACCTGCAAAATTCCTAATTTTGTTTTGTTTTATGACCTTTTAATAACTTACTAATATCCCATTGTGTAAATGTACCACATTCTTATTACCAGTTCATTATTTGATGGTCATCTAGACTGTTTATAATTTCTGGATATTATGAATACAGCCATAAATGAACATGGATGAGCAAGTATTTATGTAGTAGGATGTAGACTCCTATGGGTATATGCCCAAGAGTGGTGTAGCTGGATATTGAGGCAGATTAATTTCCAGCCTCCTGAGGAACTGTCACATCAATTTCCATAGTGGCTGTACTCCCACTAGCAATGAATAAGTGTTCCCTTCTCCCCATATCCTCCCAGCATGAGCTGTCATTTGATTTACTGAGCTTGACCATTCAGACTGGTGTAAGATGAAATTTCAAAGTAGTTTTACTTTATATTTTCCTGAGGGCTAAGGATGTTAGACATTTGTGTGTTTCTCACCCCTTTGTGTCTCATCTTTTGAGAAGTCTCTGATTAGTTCTGTACCCCATTTTAATTGGGTTACTTGTTTTCTTGATGTTCAGGGGTTTTTTTTATATTTTTAAATGTATTTTAAATATTGGCCCACTATCAGATGTGTGGTTAATAAAAGTCTTTTTCTACTCTGTAAGCTGCCACTTTATCAGAATGATGGTGTCCTTTGGCACACAGAAGCTTTTCAGCTCCATGAGGTTCTTCTTATTAACTGTTCTTAGTGCCTGTGCTGTTGGTGTCTTGTTCAGAAAGCCTTTTCCGTGTTAATGAGTTCTAAACTATTCTCCACCTTCTTGTCTATCAGATATTCAGGGTATCTGGTCTTGTGTTGAGGACCTTGGTCAATTTGGAGTTGAGTTTTGTTCAGGGTGATAAATACGGATCTGTTAGGATTATTCTACATGCAACCATACAGTTTGACCAGCACCATTTATTAAAGATGCTATCTTTCCCCTAGTTTGTATTTATGGATTCTTTGTCAAAAATGGGGTGTCCATAGATATATGTATTTATGTTTAGGGTCTTCATCTCTATCCCATTGATCAACACTTTTGTTTTTGTGCCAATAACTTGCTGGTTTTATTCCTATAGCTCTTTAGTACAACTTGAAATATGGTATGGTGATGCAATATTATTCAGGATTATTTTTAGCTATCCTGGGTTTTTGTGTCCATATGAAGCTATATTTTTTAAAATTAATGTGAAGAATTGTGTTGGAATTTAGATGGGAATTGTGGTCAATGGGCCATTTCACAACATTAGTCATGCCAATTCATAAGCATGAGAGATATTTTCATTTTCTGGTGTCTTCTTTGTGGAGGCCCAAAAATGTGAGCCTATTTCCACTTTGTCTGATGGTCAGAGAGTTTGGAGATTGCTAAAAATTGTTGACAACAACCAGGGCTACACATCCTGACCCAGGTTTAATCCATTTTGATTGGATAGGATACAGGATGTTATTTCAGTATTATTGTATTTGTTGATACTTGCTTTATATCCAAGTATGTGATTAATTTTGGAGAAAGTTGTATGAGTTACTGAGAAGAAAGTATATTCTTTTGTGTTTGGCTGAAATGTTCTATAAATATCTGCTAGGTTCATTTGATTTATGGTGTTATTTAGCTCAAGCATATTTTTCTGTTCAGTTTTCATCTGGATAACCTGTCTATTGGTGATAGTGGGGTTTTGAAATCACCCACTATCATTGTGTTAGGATGAATATGTGATTTTAGTTGTAGAAGTGTTTCTTTTATGAACTTCTCTGCATTTGGGGTTGGTGCATAAATGTTAAGAATTACAATGTTCTCCTCATGTATTTTCCCTTTGATGAGTATATAGTGTCTTTCCTTATCTCTTCTCATCAGTTTTGATTTGAGGTCTATTTTGTCAGATATTAAAATGGTTACACCTGTTTGTTTCTTGGTCCATTTCACTGGAATACCTTATTCCATCCTTTTATCTTAAGGTAATATTTGTCTTTGGTGGTGAGGTATTTCTTGAATACAACAGAAACATAGATCCTATTCTCCAATCCAATCTGTTAGTCCGTGTATTTTCAGTGGGGAATTTTTACTATTAATATTGAGAGTTAACCATGAATTGTGTTTATTGATTCCTGTTATTTTGTTGTTATGATGTGGGATTTTTCTGCTCTTTTTGACTTATTGTTCTGTGATTGTTTGATTCTTGTGTTCTTGGGTGTAGTTTTTCTTCTCTGTTGATTGTGATTGATAGTTTTGTTGGGTATAGTAGTCTGAGATTACATCTGTGGTTTCTTAGAATTTGTAGAACATCTGCCCAGGCCTTTTTGGCTTTCAGAGTCTTCATTGAGAAATCAGGAGTTATTCTAATGGGCCTGTTTTCATATATGACTTGGTCTTTTTCCCTTGCGGCTTTTAATATCCTTTCATTGAATATATTTCATTGAACTGTTTCTTTGTGTTTTCATGGTCTTCATTAAGGAATTTATTCATATCCTCTTTAAGGTACTTGAATATATTCACAATTGCTACTTTGAAGTCCTTGTCTTGTGCTTTAGCTTTATAACATTTCTTAGGACCTACTGTAATAGGGTTATTGGTTTCCAGTAGAGGCATATTATCTGGGCTGTTGATGTGTTTTTGTACTGGAGTCTAGGCATCAGGAGTTATGATGATTAAGGTGTTTCTAGGTTTTGACATCTGGTCTTGTCTTTGTTGGGTGTGTGTCCTGTTCTTTGGTTCTGTTACCCTTTCTGGATTCTAGGTAAATGGTAGATGTGGGATCTCTGGCAGTGATCCAAAAGATAGGCTAGGAGGAAAGACTGAGAGTAGCTGTGACAAAGAGTTAGGGGAATTTGGCCCACATCAAGAGATGGAGCTCCCAGGGAGTAGAGGAGGAGAGGCTCCTGCAAGTAGGCTACTCTAGGGAAAAGAGTAAGTCTGGAGAGATAGGGATGAAAGGTCTAGGGGGACTCTGGGTCTGTGTCATGAGGTGGGGTCTCCAGTGAATGATGTTGACATGGAAGGAGGCTGCTACAGGACTAGGAGTGAGTCTGAACAGCAGATAATGAAGGACCAGAGGGATAGTGGAAATCACTTACCTGAATCAGAACCTGATGTGGCCACCGGTGGTCCAGGGCAGAAACTGTTCCTGGGTATTTGCTGTTGACACAAAGGAATGTAGATGAGTTAGAAGGGAAGGCTGGGGCTGGGGAGAGCAGAGCTGTGTCCCACCAAGAGGTGAAGTCCCCAGGGAGTGAAGGCAGTGTGGGAGGAGGGATAGCTGTAAGCAGTCTGCTTCAAGGCTAAGGGTGAGACTGGAGAGGTCATAATGGAGGACAGGAAGGATAGTGAAAATCTGTCCCTCCATCTCATGATCAATCTAGGCCAAGTGTTTAGCCATCTTCCCAGCCTCTATTATAGTAAATCTTTCAATGATTTAATTTATGGATTTCTTTTAGATGGAGTCTGGTAATATTTTTTTAAAAAAAGGTGGATAAATGAGTATCAATTTATGTAATTCTAATTAATTATCAGTAGATGGCAGTAGATTCTTTTCTTTTCTTTTTTTTCCCCTCCCTTTTTAAGGTTCTACCATAGAGATCAAGAAAACAAAACAAGACAAAACTTAACCAAACACACACATGCATACATACACACATGCAAAACAAAACACAACATAATTTTCTCCAATTTTTTTCATGAATAGTTGATGTAATTAAATGTTATATAAGTTCTTCAACTGATGTTGATTCATGATTCAGAAACAAAGACTAAGAAATATCAGTTATTTTCTTATCATATGAATCCAATGTTCTTCATTATTGATGTTATGTCATCAAATATTTGAGGGAGTGCAAAAAGAATACACTACTATTTGCCTTTATGGGGAATAGCCTAAGGGGAAAATAGAATAAAATATTGAAAAATTATAAGAATAAATTTTTTGAATAGTCAGAAACTTGGTGAATGTTTTGCCTAGCAAGGAAGTAAATCATACTACCTGTGTTCAAAATGAGCTCCATCTCACTGTAGAACCTAAAATGTTGTCTAGCATAGTATGTAGAGAAGCAAGTATACTAAAAAGAAAGAATTGTATATGCGTAGACAGATCACATAAGATATTTTAAAGAAGATAGTATTTGAATTAGAATTGACTTAAAAGATTCACTATAATATGAATTGTCAAAGGAGCATTATTCTGTCAAAATGTGGTGAAGTGAAGTCGAGATAGATAGATTATGGGTCTGAGTGTGCTACATATGTGCCAGGCATTTTGATGTCTCCACCCTTTTGAAACTCCTATTGGCTGAAAGATGTAGAATAAGAACAAATGTAAGAGAAATAGGACTGGAGACATGTGTCAGCAAAGTGTTTGCACACATAAGTACCTAACAAGTCAGTTCCCACAAAAAAAGGCAGAGTAGTGCACGCCTGCAATATCATACTAGGGAGGCAGAGACAGGACGGTCCCCGGGGCGTGCTAACCAGTTAGTCTAGCCAAACCAGTGAGTTTCAGGTTCAGCAAGAAAGTCTATTTCAAAACTAAAAAGATGTAGAAAGTTATTGGGAAAGACACTCACTCAACATCTACCGACCACTGCCTGCACCTGTGTGTGCACACACGGAGAGAGAAAGAGAAAGAGGGAAGGAGGAAGCAAAGCAAGGAGACAGGGTGAAAGAATAGGGTCATGGTTTAGGAGGATTCCCTGCTAGCAGAGTGTTTGGAAATGGTAAGGGAAGATTGGATTCCAATATTGCTTAAAGGTGACCAGTAAGTTTTACAGAAAGTGTAGCAGCATCTAAAGGAATAAGGAATCAAGATTCAACCTTGTCCCTTGTGTGAGACAAGTAAAGCATTGGCCTTGAACATCCTACTTGTGGGATATCTCTAAGGATTTCCCAAAGCAGCAATGAACACCAACAATGAACTCTTTATCTTTGGCAAGTCTAGTTAAATTGTCCTGAGCTCTACATCTTTCTGGAGGCTTCTGTAATAATAACCTATGTTTTGGGTTCTGAACAACATTGATCTTGTAGTTTATGGAGATATAGAAAACTATGAAAGAGCAGGTTTAGTAATGATGCGTGAGGATGCAAAGAGACCAAGAGTTTATTTTAAAAATTGAAATGCCTGTTCAAAATTCAATGGGAGATATGAAGTAGACAGTCTGGTCTGAATCTATAGCTCAAGAAAGATACTCAGGCTGAAGATGTGGATTTAAGAACACTTAGCCTCTAGTTGGGTCTTAAAACATTGAACTGAGTGGCATACCATATTTGGAGGAACAGAAAAGAGGTAGGTGAGGACCAAACACCAGGACACTATCAGAAGTGAGGAAGATGAAAATAACCAGCAAAAGAGACAATGTATTGTGTTTCAGAGGAGGCACCATGTTGTCAACAGGTCAAATAAAAGGAAGATTGAATTGGTCCTCTGAATATGGAAACGTGGAGGACATAGATACCATGTGGAAGTGCTCTGAAGGTGGCATGGTAGATGCTTGATTTTGGTGGGCTCAAGAAGAATAAGGGAAGAGGATAACAAGTATCTTGGCTATAAAAAAGCTGCTAGCTGAAGGAGATCATGGGAAGGGGAGGTGACATTCCTGTTGGTTAGATTTGGGATAATATATGTAGCCAGATAAAGAAGGAAAGTATTTTGAGACTCTGTTCAGAGTTATGTCTCTGAGGACATTATAGAGTTAGTGAATTGAGGAAGAGGCAGTATTTCTGGCTTTTAGTTAAAGCCAAAAGGTAAAATAACGATCAGTAAAGAGGTTGGAGAGTCTGCTGAAAGCGAAGCTGGATTTCAGGGAACACAAAAGATGAGTTGGGGCATGCAGCTGTGTCAAGTCAAGGGATGTATCAAGCTCAGTGGGGATAAACCTTCATAGAAGAGAATGATTTGAAAATCTGAAGGCTTCTCCTAAAGCCTTCAGAAGAATTACACAGTGTAATGGGGCCAGTGTCCAGCTTTAGGCAGGTTGTACAAGTGGCACTGGTTCAGACGGGGGAAGGTGTGTGGGGGAGCACTTCAAGAGTTGGGGAAGTCCACAGGTGAGGGCGTCTACCTGGACTTCGGGCAGCTGGTGTGGCCTCTTGTCAAGCAGGGGGGTGTCTGTCTAAGTTGTGGGCTGGGACATGATGAAAAGGAGGGGGTGACTGAGGTAAGGGTGAGCAGCCCGGGAGAGGGTAGACTTGCTAGGAAGGTAAGTTCACCATATCTTATAGGGAACTCAGAGCACGGAGCTGGTTCCCTATTGAATCATGCAAACTGGGGTGCTGAAGCTACTGCCCTGAAATAGTTCCTCAAACAAGAAAAGTGGGCAATTACAGAATGAGTAGAAAAGAAGAAGTTCAGTGGTGAGATGTGTGCTGAGCATGCAGAAAGTCCCGGATCAATCCCCAGCACTAGGAAAAAAATGGTTAGCAATGTGAAGACATGATTCTTCCTCTTAAAAAGTAGTACTCTAGCATAGTTTAGCATTAAGAATATGAACTTTGGTACCAAAATACATGAATTCAACTCACATCACAATAGCTGACTGTATAAATTCCTCGATCTGTTTGTGCTTCAGTGAGCTTTTTGTAATTTCTACCTCATAGAGTCAAATAAGTTCATATGTAAAATACTTAGAACACTACCAAGAGCAGAATAAACATTTACATAATGCTTAAGAAAATCTGAAGTACTTAGCATCCAGCACAAGTACACATGAAATAAGCACTGAGCATTGTAGTCAATTGAAAGCATTGAGCAAAGTATAAAGTATGTTTTCAAGACAGGTAGGTAAAATGAAGGATGAAGTCTTTTGACCATAAAATGAAACAAACAAGCTAGAGAATGTAAGATCTGGATCCACCAATACTACTCCGGGCAGTTCTGTGAGTGATGACAGAAGCAGTAGAGCAGAGGCGTGAGCAGGGAATGAACTTAGAACCAGGAAGATGTCAGCAATGAAGGAAGTTCCAAGTGAGATTTAAGGAAGTGACATGAAGACATAAGAAAGAATCCTAACTTCCCATTTGACTCTGACAATGTACTAGCTAAACTTTCAGTGTTTCTTCTACTTGTTGTAAGATATTTTTGCATAGGTTTCAATCTCTTCACCTCAGGAGCAATTCAA
The DNA here is from genome assembly GCA_004026605.1 of Ondatra zibethicus. Lineage (NCBI taxonomy): Eukaryota > Metazoa > Chordata > Mammalia > Rodentia > Cricetidae > Ondatra > Ondatra zibethicus. Next base: position 20,152 of record PVIU01016752.1, read on the forward strand.
TTTTGATTTTCTTTCTTATTTTTATGTAATTAATACATCTCGGTCATTTAAGTTTTAGTTTAGAAGGCATGTATAACTCGTGTGTGTGTGTGCGTGTGAAAGAGATGTGTGTGTGAGTATATGTGATGTGTGTGTGCGTGGTGTTGTGTTTAATCCTTAGGAAAAATGACCAGTGATTGCTGAAAATTCTCTTTCCTTACATGTGCTTGTCGTTTAGGATGTTTTGTTTTTTTGTCTTGGAAAGTTTGGAATCACTTAGATTTACAGGTTAGATTTACAGCATCTATAAAAATCTTGGGGTTTTGATCACAATTAGCCAGCTGACTAAAAATTTCCTTATGCACAGATGTTAAGTAGGAGGTGGTAGCTTCTCATCTCAACAGCATTCGTTGACATTGAGTCCACTTTTTCATACTAAGAACTTGTATCATTTCCTCTGGACAGGCACATTCTGATGTTGTTCCTGGAGCCTGCAGTGCCCTCAGGTCTGTCACTTCACCACTCTAGTGTTAGTGCAATTCTTTCTCTTCCTTTTTTCATGGAATAAAGTCTCTATGCCGTTATCATATAAGTTGCCCCTAAATAAAAGGTAAGTATGTTTTCAAACCTGCTTAGGGCCTGCTCTGATCAAAATAACACTGGACAGAAATTTTTAAATGTTCTTGGAATAATTTCTTACATGTGCTGATTAAAATCTATTTCAACACAGTACTTATTGAAAGTTCCTGCTTCTAATCCATAATAATTACTCAGCATAGGTGAGGTATTGCGCATGCATGTGTGTGTGCATGCTTGTGTATACATACAGGATTGTGTTATAATATCTTTAATTATTACCTTGGCCCTGTGAAGCTTCACAGAAGATAAAAGAAGATATCACAGAAGATAAAAGAAAAGGATCTTCCTTAAGCTCCTAACTGCTAAAAAGCATTCAAACTAAGATTTAAATATTTTTTTCTTCCTAAATCTCATTTAATTATTGTGTTTAATTTTTGATACTAATAGTAAGCAGTCTTTAATTACCCTCGTAACTTATTAACAACTGTTAGGATCATGAATATGTGACAGGAAAAGAAGGAAAAGTGAAACACATTGTTTTGTAGGAGTAAAGAAGGAGAACTAACCCAGGGAAAGGAGCTAATAGACTAAGAATGTCAGACGACAAAGAAAGGAAGAATGAAGGCATTCCTAAAGAAGGTAAAGAAGCAATCTTAGATCAGCTGTACTGATGAAAATGAATGAAAGGATCATGGTGTCAAAATTGGGACAAGTTAGAGGAGGAAGAAGCAGTCATATTTCATCAAGAATAGACATACACAAGGTTTATATGCTTTATGTAATACTTAAAAAACAGGACTACATAACTAAGAAATGCTGAGAATATATGTGGGAGGGGGTCTTCCCCAGAGTAGAACACAGTATTCATTATCAGATACCAAGTGGTCAGCCCTGAAAGCATATATACAAATTAAGTTCTACAAACCAAGCAGGTTGTACTTATGCATTTATATATATATATATGTGTGTGTGTGTGTGTGTGTGTGTGTGTGTATGTATGTGTGTGTGTATGTTTGTATATATGTATACACACATACATATATGCATGTAATGTTGTATGAGAGAGGCCTGCTTTTGGTCCCAGCTGCCCAGCTAGCTTACACCTGAAATAATCGCACAGATACTGTATTCATTTAAACACTGCCTGGCCCATTATCTCTAGCCTCCTATTAGCTAATTCATAGATCTTGATTTAACCCATTTCTATTAAATCCGTGTTCACTACGAGGTCGTGGCTTACCGGGAAAGATTTGGCATGTCTGTCTCTGGCAGCTCCATGGCGGCTCTCCCTCTCTGCCTTCTTCCTCCCAGAATTCAGTTCTGTCTTCTCCACCTACCTAAGTTCTGCCCTATCAGGCCAAGCAGTTTCTTTATTAATTAACCAATGAAAACAACACACAAACAGAAGGACCTCCTATACCAATGTAATAACAATTTTAAAAAGGTTATGAACTTGAAAAAAGAGTGAAGGGGACACATGGGGAGCTTGGAGGAGTTTATGAGTTAACATTTCAAATTAGATAGTTAAAAACTCAGGACTACAATGAAAAACAATCGACTGTAAGCGTTTTCATTTACTGTGGCAGCACGGTAATTGTAACATGTGCAGTGGTTCTGTATTAAGAAATTAAAGCAATCTTATTTTCTCTGCTCTGTAAAGAACTGGTACAACACTGAGGTAAGCAACCATAAAGTGACATGACTATTGCCTTGTTCTTGATTTTGCATAGGGACAGAAATGGAGGCTATCAATCCTAAATTTAGTTATTTATAAGAATAAAACATGGTTTTTAATGAATTTCTGGAAAGAAATATGACTTTCTTAAAATGGCCACATTTAATTTTATTAACTATCTTATTCCTTTGTCTAGCTCTGAGCAAAGAAGACACATCTTCATTAAGTGATGTTGTAGAGCAAGTTGCAAAACAACAGCAATCACAGACATCAGAAATAGAAAAACAGAAGAAAGTTCTGCTCCATTTACAGGTAACCAATTTCATATAATCTTTGAAATGTCTCTAGCTTCTTCCAAATTTTTAGTGACATGTAGCTTGTGAAGAATAGCCAGGGACTGGGAGAGCACTTTAGTCGGTAAAGCACTTGCCACACAAACAAGAGGATCTAAGTTTGATGGTCCATGCTTGCATGGTGGCATGTGGAGAAAGGCTGATCCCTGTGGCTCACTGGCTAGCCAGCCTCGTCTACTTAGCAGACACCAAGCCAGTGAAAGACCCTTTGTTATAAAACAAAGTAGGTGGTGCTTGAGGGACAACAGCAGAGGTTTCCTCTAGTTTTCAAATTCATGTACACACACATACACCAGCAGCAACACTACTACCATTACCACAAAAAAGGAATAGTATTGGGAGGTTCACTTTAAATTTATAGTTAGTCCCTCAAGATTTTTGTTATCCCAAAGTGGTCTATATAAATATTTGGGGTTTATAGACTATCTCACACTCCCATGTAGTATAGCTACAATGTCATTATAGCTATAATATAAGTACATAAAACCCAACTTATCACATAGAATTATTTAAAATTCATCCTATGGGATATATAAAACAATAAATTGAAGTAAATTAGTAAAACCATGTAAAGCGGTAAAGCTATGGTATTTGAGTGACTGGTGTTCAGTGAACGCCTCAAGTAGCCTTCCTCTAAGTTCTTTCCTCTTCATAGTGTGCTCTCATTATTCTGCAAGGAACATGGGGCCATCTTGGTCTTGTATGAAATATAATTGAACATAATTACACTCTATGAATATGACTAGAGAAAGGAAACTGTTTGTGAAGGTGTTATTACATAGACCATAGAAATTAAAAGAATAGACTCCAGAGCTGAACTGTCCTGCTTTCGTGGCTAGCTTTGCATATTTAGCTCTACAATCGAATTTGCCAATGTCTTTTCTGCCTCTTTTGTAAAATGGAGAGACTAATGGGGTATGACTGTAAAGGTTTTCTGACTATTAGAATAAACTTGTAATTATATAGAAGTATCATTGTGGGGGCCACAGTGGACAGTAGAACTTGATTTTGGCATTTACTTATGTATTAATGTAGTCACAGATATATAATGATAATAATCATGTTAAAATAATACAGAAATATACAGGTCTATATATATTTCCATTATATTAGTCACTCCTAAAATATATTTGCAAAATAGAATATAATACAAAGCAATGTCTTAAATTTCTATAAAGAATTTTTGTGTCTTATTTTTTTTATAAAACTTCAGAGATGATTTTATTTAACATGAGACTATTTTTGAGTAAAAATTTTGCTCTTGCACTGTTCATCACCTTTGGGTGAGGGAGACAAAAAAAATCAAACAAATAATTTCATGCCACATGGCATTATCTGTTGACGAAGGCTGCTCATTTGTTCCCAGCTTCCCAGACCCGAAATGACCACACAGAAACTATATTAATTTGCAATACTGTTTGGCCAATAGCTTAAGTGTATGGCTAACTAGCTCTTATATTCTAAACTAACCCATCTCCATTAATCTGTGCATCACCACAAGGTCGTGGCCTTCTGGCAGAGTTCTGGTGGACTCTGGTGGGGGCATCTGTCTCCTGTGGCAGCTATATGTCTTCTCCCCTACTCTGCCTACTCTCTCTCTGCATCTCTGTTTAGATTTCCTGCCTGGCCTTATTCTGTTAAGCCATTGTCTGAAATCAGCTTTATTCATTAACCAATAAAAGCAACACATATACAGAAGGATTCCCACACCAATCATCAGTGTTAGAAGCATGAACCCCATACACATTTAACACAGGAAAGACTTTTCACTAAAGAAGTGATCTTTGAAAGTCAAGATTTAAAAGACAACTGGAGTGCTAATTACCTGGGACAAGTTTCAGAGTGAGAGGTTTGGAGGCTAATGTTCCAGAGAGTTCTCGGAGGCTTGTCATAGCATTGGCACATTCACAGCACTGGAAATACTTTGGCAATGGCATTGTTAGAGAAGGTTTGGAGAAATGGTGGAAACTATATATGGTGATGAGAGACTTGTATTTTATTCTGAAATTGATAAGATTCAAATGGATTTAAAATCAAAGATTCAATAAAAATGTTTGTTGTAGAAAGAGAATTCTAGGTACATAAAAAGTACATGCAACAATATTTACTTAGGACAAAACCTCTCAGTAAATTAGGAATAGACAAGAATTCCCGCAATCTAAAAGAAAAGAGCATCTGTGTAAGAACAACCATATGTCTGAGACTGAAATGTTTTCCTCAAGTGATCAGGAACAAAACAAGGTGCTTCCTTTTATTTTTATTCAAAATGGTACTTGTAATTCAAAGCAGTGCATCATGTAAGAAGAAGAAAAACAATGCATCCAGATGGGAGGAAGTAAACCTCTTAAGAAGTTACTCATGGCATGGCTACCTTTAGAAAAATTCCAAAGAATCCTGAAAAGGCTATTAATATTAATAAGAGAGTTTTTTTAAGTAATAGAATATCAATATTAATATTTTTAAAACTATTTTATATCTATTTATGGGCAAGAGATGATCAGAAAATTTTAAAGCAGCATCATTTATGATGGTACCAAAACTGTGCAGCTAAGTAGAGATGAACCATTTGGCAAATGGTTAAACAAGCCAAGTATGAACGAGAGAAATTAAAGACCTAAAAAATGGAAAGCTATACCATTTTCATGAATGGTAGTTCTCCCAATGGCAAAATAGTAAAATGTTAGCACTTCCAATTCTATACATAGAATAGAAGCCATCTCAAGCAAAAATCCTACCTCAGTTTTGTGTTTGGACCAGCTGATTCTAAGACTGGATAGAGAGTCAAAGAACCTACAAATGGCCAAAGTAACTTTGAAGAACAATGTTGGAATTCTTATACTGTCTGGACTACTTTCTAGCAGTCAATTTTCTAGTTCTCCAAATATCAAATAAATCTAAATAGCTCAATTTAATTCTGACATTGCCTGATGTTAGTTAGCATCAACCCTCACATACACATATTAACCATGACACACATGATGATAACAGAAGATAGATAATGAAAGATAGCTAGCTAGATATATGATAAATAGATGGTAGGTAGGTAGATAGAGAATAGATAGATAAATGATAGATGATAGATAGATGATAGGTTGGTATATATATGGTAGATAGATAGTAGCTAGATGATAGATGATAGATAGTAAAGAAATAGATGATAGAGAGATAGATTAATAAAATTTAAAAGTCAAAATCCATCAGAATTAAAAATGTAAAGGTTTTGAATTTACTGACCTTGATTTCATCTTAGTAAGATGGGACAGAAGGAGAAAAGAAGTTGTGGTAGCAAAATATTTCTAGTTTAAGGCTGAAAATAGATCCAAGGAAACAAGCTAAAACTAGTAACAAAATATAATGGTCTATTACATTAGTTTAAGAAAGAAAAGAAGTAGCCGGGTGGTCGTGGCACATGACTTTAATCCCATGTATGACATGTGAATTCAGGCACCCGCATGCTACAGTGCACACATGGGTGTCAGAAGGTATCTTTGTGGAGTTGCTATCGTCTTCCAAACGAATTCATGTTGTCAGGCAGGCAAGGCACATCCTTTAGCTGCTCACCTGCCTTGCTGGCCTGAGGCAGGAAATTTTATGGTAGATGGATCAACAACTACAGATGTCCTTAATTAGGAAGGATCTGGGTATGATGGATAAATAGGAAGGGTGCTGGAAAACAAGAGTGTAGTAAATGAGTAGGAGAGGCAGCAAATAGGGATTAGGATCAGTGGATACAGGGCTTTATAAGTCACTTGCATGGATTAAAATTGTGTCATTAATGTTACAGGACACCACGAGAGGCACTTGAGCAGGGAAGCATGCCGTGTCTTTTATGTTTTTTTTTTTCCATACATTGTTTTGTTTTATTTTTTCCATTCAAGAACATAATTAAAGATAAAAAAAAAATTTTTTTTCCTTTCTTCCCCTTCTCCCGGTCCCCTCCCACTACCCCCCACCCCTCCTCCCTCCCCCTTCTTCCTTGAAAGAGGGCATGGTGCCCTGCCCTGTTGGAAGTCCCTTTCTGCTTACAAATGGGACCTAGCTGGTGAAGAGGGGCAGGAAGAGAAATAAAGTGAGTTAGAAGCCAAGCTGTACCACATATGATAAATATTATGTCAGGAATAAGTTCGAGGTTTTCATCTGTTTGTTTATTTATTTATTTATTTATTTGTTTGTTTGTTTGTTTAATAGTGCTGGGATGGAACCCAGGGCCTCATATGTACTATACAAATGTTCTGCCACTGAACTACATTCTATCCCCAAATTTGAGATTTTATATTGTTGTTCCAATCAGCAAGTATCGTTGGCAAATAGAATGTAGAGGCAAATGAAAAGAATCAGGAATGACTTCTCAGCTTTTGACTATCCAGGTGAAAACCAGTACAGTTTGCAGAATCAGTGGAGCTGTGGGAGAAGTGGTTTGGTGTGTTTCAAGCATTTGGTGAATGTGTATGTGTAGTTGACTGGCTCTGCCAGGAAAACAGCAGAGGAGTCTTGTGTAGAAGTGTTTGAAATTAAAGCTCACTTTCTTCCAGCACTTCAAACTGACTTAAAGGGAATGACAGTCGTAGACAGAAAGAAGGAGGGATGGCAACAGTCCTACAGTTATTTAAGTGGAATTTGATGTGGAATTGGACAAACAATTAAATATAGAAATAAAGAAAAAGGATTAAACAGAAATTGTTTCTCGAGGTGGTCCTGTGGACTATGTTTGTGATTTCGTGCTGTGCTGATGTGTACTTTTGATCTCTTTATGCACACTATGACACATTACTGTTAGTTTACAGATCCTCTAGTTGCCTTTCTCTTTCAGAATTCAGGCAGGAACTACCCACAGTTGATTAGAGTGTGCTGTGACCTCACAGATTTTTACAAAGAATTCTGTAGTCTCCCTCCCTTTGATGCTGTGATGCCCAGGCCCCTTGATTCCTAGATCAAGGACAACCTTGCATTATGGCTTTACATTTGCGAGTGTTTTCCTAACTTAGGGCGTGCAGACCAGGCCAAGCCAAACTAGGTCACATGGTGTGGAGCTTTTCCATCCCAAGCTCTACCTCCCCGCTTCAAAAGGAAAAAACAAACCCATATAATACAAGGAAATTCCCAGTGGTCTCCGTGTCTGAAAGGAAATGGGATCTAAAGGCTCCCACATGTGCCTTCAGAGCATCCCATGTCTGCCTGTGGGTATGATGCTGTAACTCTCCTAATGTTCTCTACTTAAGTTCCTCATCATGGCTGGCTATGACAATGAGGCTGTGACTCTCCTAAGAAGGCTCATTCTTAAGAGCAAATTCGTGTTAGCTTTCTTTCGACGAACCTGTTTTCTTCCGTAATTTGTAGTAGTCATTGTGTTCCCAATGTGCTGGATACATTTCCACTCCATGAAGCTGAGTTTGGTCATGTGACTAACTAGAGCGTTAGCCCATGTGAATCAAGCAAAAAGCTTTAGGAAAGCTCTTCCGCAGTCGTACTTCCACTTCTTTGTTTGCTAGCATGAGGACACACCTCCGGAGCTTAATGCATGTGGGACAAAGCCGAGATACCCCAGTCAGCCCAGTTAAAGCAGGCACTCATTTAAAACAGGTCGCTCAGTCCTTCTCTTCACCCCACTGCCCTCTGCATTTTCCCTCTTCCTACTATCAACCTTATGCATCACCTAGCAACACCAACTTCTCCCAGGCATGTCCATGATAAATAACACTGCACTGTATATCACTGAGGTCTTGTGCTGTGGCAATTGATCCAAATAGAAATAGGTTAGGGAGGGAGGAAGGAAAGTCTGATTTGGGGACATGATGGATTTAAAGTGGCCTGTGACAGTGGCATATAGAACTCAATAATCACATATAGTCTGTGACCATCAGCAGAAAATAGAAAAGCTGGGACTAGTTCTGTAATTACTTAATTACACACATATAGACTGACAAGAAGAAATATGATGGTTGCGCCCTGAGGACATCCTGTATTTGAAGGAATTGTTGAGACTGAGAAGTAGTAAGAAGTGACTAAGGAGATCCAAAGAAACTGGTGAGATGAAAACCAGGGTTTAACAAGGATGCATGAGTTAGCGACAATGGATACCCAGGGAAAGCAAATAGATACCTTTATGTTCATTTTGCAAGTGAAGGAAGTGAGATTTGCTTATGTGTGATCATAGAGATTGGTAAAAAGCAGTAAAGGCACTGGAACCTAGTCTTTCGGTTACTTAACTCTGGGCTATATAAACTTTACCACATTGTCTTACTTGAATGAATACTTCTGGTACCTATAAATGCGTTTTTAAAATGACCAAATATTTCCTTTATTCATAAGATGCTAAATTATATAACTTTAAGACTTTAGAATTAAGTAAGCAAGCAAGAAATATACAACTCTGGGACCCTTCTGCAATTCTATAAGTGTATATTATGCAATTGCATGTCTTCTATTATGAGTCATTTTCTTATATCTTATAAAGGTATATTTTTATGTTGTGACTTTTTATGTGCATTATGAGTCAAAATAATGATTTTCCTCTGTGCTGAATACAAATGAATTAATCATTACTGATATTTATGGAATATATTACAGATTGAACTTCATGATCTTGAAAATCAAATAGCAGCTACTGCTGCAGAAGCTAAAGAAACAGAGAGGCAGATGCACCAGCAAGATGCTGCCATGGAGAATTCCAGACTTCGGTGTGGACTCTTGGAAGCTCAGATTGAGTCCTTATATTCGGAAAGTGTAAAGCTTAAATTTGATTCAGAAACAGCCCAAGAAAACTTCAAGGAAAAGATGATAAAATATAATGCATATTATGCAAAAATAAAAGCCTATAAAGATAGCCTAGGAGAGATAGACAGCAACTGCTCATTTATGACTGAACTCTATGAAAAGCGAGATCTCATCAAAAACCTAAAGACAATGAAAGAAAATCTTATGGAAAATCTCCAAAATCCACAAGGGAGCTATGCAACACAAATACAGGTTTGATGTGTTACTTACTAAACCCTTTTCTGGTTTTTGTAAGTATATATAGTAAATAATAGTTACATTAATGTAATACCAATAGTTCTACATTCAGAAACTGTTTTTACAAGTTTTAAAACTTAAGTAAGTACATATAGCAATAAGATATATAAATTAAATAACAACTTTCCAAATGCGTTGTTGCTTAAAGGAGATATAGATCATCTGTGGCTTTATAAATGTGTGTGTGTGGTCCAAATCACAGTGAACAATTAATCCATTTATGCAGAAAGGGTAATTCATGAAAATGTTCAGTCTCTGGCTTCTATTCTGATGAAGCTAGACCAAATCAGTTCATGTGATTAATGCTATTATGTAGACAAACTGAATTCATGATTGCACATTGAGCATCTTTGTATTCCTCTTCCTAATCTTTGAAAATCATAGAGGATACCGATTTAAAATATCTCCCCCTCCTTGCTAGAGACTTAAAAAAAGTATCCTCTGCTCTGTTGTCAGGGATTCGTCAGCACAACTGCTACTTTCCTTTGTATTTTATTTTGTTTTTAAATCAAGGTTTGCTTTGTGTAAATAGTGTTTTTTTATTTTGTATGGCCATAGAAGTAATGTTTTAATCTTGTTTTCAAAATTTAAATATTAGGCTAGTTTTCATATATTATGAAAGCACTGAATATCTTGGGTTTATTTTGATCATTGGGTTTTTGACTTGAATATTTTAAATTTTACAAATATTCAGGAAGACATTTCAAAGCTAATGAATAAAATTACGACAGTAAAAGATTCAATCATTAAGAAAACATATTTTATTGAAGAAGAGAAAAAGACACATGAAAAGCTAAGAAAAGAAATAGAGGTAAGTCTGAATTATCTATATTTAAATATTTTGTGAGACTATGTCTTAAGAGTATGCTATATTTGTATTTTCATAATTTACTTTTGAGTTTCAAAACAGCTAGAGAACAAGAAATAATTTGACTAAAGATAAGACACTAAAAATAAGAGATAACACTTCCTTTAAATATGTGAAAGTATTCAAACAAAGCGAGTAGTCACATCAGATAAGGTATTACCAGGTACAACACATGCCTGTACTCCTAGCCCTTGAAAGGATAGAGTTTGAAGTCAGCCTGGTCTACAAAGTAATACCATGTCAAAAAGATATCTGATTTAGAATTCTCTGGAATTCTTCCAGGTCTCATTCTACCAACCACTTGGTAATTAATGGCTAGAAAGCAAAGGCTTTGACGCTCAAAAAGAATGACTATTCTAGACATTGGCATCTTGAAAATAGAGCAAAGGGCAGTAGAAAGCATTGCTATTCTAGACTTCTTGATTTCATATATGCAACTCTCAAAAGCCAATATATATGCATACATATATTCTTGAGAGTGAATATATATTTTTTGTTTTATATATATTATATATAAATAAAAATGTTTATATATACACATATGTACATGTTTTATATATGTATATAAAATGAAAATGAGGTTGGGTACTGTGGTTCTTGCCCATCATCCAGCATTTAGGATACTAAGGCAGATGGATTGCCACAAATTTGTTAGAGTCCAGTCCTGGCTATAGAGTGAGACTCTGTCTTCAAAGCAAAGCAAATAAATAAGGAAAATGAAAGGGAAACTAATTTCTTTACATGCCAGTGCCACCCTGGATATTCATCATTGTCTGTATGAACGGAGAACAAGTATGGAAGAGAATGTGCTGTTAATGGCAAATAAAAAATAATTTCACCTTTAATGCAACAATAATTTGACATTATATAAAAACATCTAAATAATTTTAAGATGAAAAGCCTTTGCCTTTACATATTTTCAGTAAAAATACTATGATTTTATCTTATACTTTAGTAGGAATTTAAATTAGATCAGGCATTTTATTTATATTTTTGTTTTATGCATCAATTTATTAAAATGTTGTCAGTAGTAAGGTAGTATATAACTGGTGTGAAAATAGAAAAATGATTAATGAAATATAGAAAAGATCTAGAAGTAGCTCCCATTCATGAATGGCATAAATAAAATAAGCTAAACTATGCCAGGGAGATGGCTCAGCAGGTGAGGGTGCTTGCTGCCAAGACTAACTGTAGCACGAATAAAAATACCCAGAGACAGATATTGGGGTTCAACCTGATGATCAGGAAAGCAGAGCAGCCAAGCCTCTGAGAACTCACACAAGAGACCTCACACCTCTGTGAAATCTTCAGACTTAAAGAGAGTGAGTTCCTGTCTCATCCTGCCTTATATTCCTCTCTAGTGCTGCGAGTAAAGGTGTGCACCACCACTGCCTGGCCCCTATGGCTAACTAGTGTTACTCCTGGGATTAAAAGTGTGTGCCATCACTGCCTGGCCTGTATGACTGACTAGTGTAACTGTTTTGCATTCTGGTCTTCAGACAACTTTATTTATTAAAATACAAATGAAATATTACTACAACTAACAGTCTGACTATCATCCCTGAGAACCACATGAAGGAAGGACAGACTGTTAGTGCAGGTTATCCTCTGACCTCCACACCTGTGCTGTTGTGGCACACACTCACCCCTACACACATGCATCACAACACACAACATTACACCACCCCCACCCCCACACATGTGTGAGAACATCAGTTCAACTATGTAGAGAACGCTAAGTTGAATTCCTGTCTTATGCTACCTATGTTTATACTCTTAAGAGCATTTAAGAAATGTAAGAGAAAATTTAACTCTGTGTTAAAGAAACATTTTAAAAGATAAAAATACTTACATGAACTTTATGGCTAAATATTTTACTCTCCTAACAATAGAGAAGGCAGACTCAGTTCTTAGAAAGATTTATAAAACATATAAAAGAAGAGAAAAAGTCAAGGACATGTCAATAAGACAGAAACCCAATGAGTATGTGACATGGAAATACTTATTTAAGCATGTATATTTAAACAACAATAAATCAGCAAACAAAAAATGAAAATCACTTTCACAATTTTTTTGTGTTTATCTTTTTAAACAATATTACATTTTTATGTTTAAGTTATCTTACAAAGCAGGTTTCGAGTGTGCTTTGCATGCCCACTTCATTTTGGTTGATTATTCTTTCCCTCCCTCCCTCATCTTCCGGCCTCTTCTCCACTGTAACATTTTACCCCCAGGGTTTCTCTTTCATTTTGTTCTGTTTTCTTCTCTTGTCCTCCACTAAGGGCTCTCTTCTCTAATATCATGGGCCCCTTTCTAATTTCCTTGCTCTTACTTATATTTGTCGTCTCCCCAATACACATATTTAACAGTTAGAGACAAGGATCTACATATGAGAGGTAAAGTCTGGTATTTGTCATTTGGAGCCTGGAATACATCACTTACTATAATGTTTTTCAATTCTATATATTTCCCCCAAAATCTCATAATTTCACTTTTCCTATTAACTTAATAAAATTCTATTATGTGTACATAGTAGAGCCAACTATCTACTCATATGTTCTTGGACATCCATTTCTTTGTTATTATTAAAAAAAAAGAATAACGATGAACATGACTCTGCAAGACTCTCGGTAATAGGATGAACCCTTGAACATATGCCTGGCAGTACTATATCTTGCCATATGGACGTTCTATTTTAATGCTTTGAGAAGCAACCACACCGGTCCATAGTGGCTACACTAAATTGCTTTCCTACCAGCAATGAAGAAGGGCTCCTCCTCTTCCCATATCCTCTCTAGCAATTGTTTCTTTTCTTGATACCGTTTGACTGGGGTGATATGAAATCTCAGAGTAGTTTTAATTTGCATTTCCATGATAACTAAAGATATTAAACATCTTAATTATTGTCATTTGTCTTTCTTCTTTTAAAAACTGCTCATTGGGTCACTTGTTGATGGCATGTTTTATTGTGGGGGTTTAATTTTTACAATTGGTTATATTTTATAGACATCAGTACTCTGTTGACAGGATAGGGTACCAAATATTTTCACCCATTCTGAAGCTGTCTATTCAGTTTTCTGGGTAAAACCTTTTAAATTTCATGTTATCCAATTTATGAATCATTGAGAATATTTCTTCTGATATTGGTGTCCTAGTCATAAAGTTCTTATCTATATGTACATCTTGAAGGGAAGTATATTCTATGTTTTCCTTTAGCAGTTGCAGCATTCCCTATTTTAAATTAAGGTCTTTGATCAAGTTTGAATTGATTTTTATGCACGGTGAGAGATATGGATCTAATTTCATTCTTCTGAAGGTAGATAACCAGTTTTTCCAGCATCACTTAACAATAAATTACTGATAATTCAAGCTATAATGACATTTATTTAGCCACAAAGTTATCAATATATAAATGCAAAGATGAAAAGCGCCTGAATTTTAATAAATCTTTTATGACTATAAATTGCTGGATAATATCTTGGAAAGAAATTTGATATTATGTAATAAGTTCTTACAATAACTACTTCTTAGGTGCCATTGTTAAGAAGAAAGTACACATATTTTACATGCTTGGCTTAATTAATTTTGATTAATATCTATACACATCAGTTTCATCTCTTGATCCAAACACTGAACTTCCCATGGATCTTTAGAAAGTGCTTTTGTGTCCCTTTCACCATTTAATTGGAATTTCATCAATTGAATTTTTAAAAAACTTTTATTGATAAATCACTACATATATAATATATGTAGTATAATATATATAATAGTATAATTTAGCATTTAAGGCATCTAATCCAAAGGATTTTCATACTTTCTGCCTGGTGTGACCTTCACCAAAGTCAGTATTAGACATTTCCATCACCCTTTTGTTAATTTAATTTTATCTCTTGCTCAAACTGAGTAATTTCTAGTCCTTTTCTTCCTTATTACTTTTTCTTTTATACTCTGCAGCTACTGAGATCCAGTGAGTTTTTGCACTTCAGTTATTTAATCTTTTAGCCTTTTAATTTCCACTTGTTTTTTTTTAATTTTTCTGTTTAAATCCTTTGCCAAGTATTTCTTCATCTTCCCATGTTTGTGGCTTTCTGTTGCAGCGTGTGTATTGTGAGTGCCTTAAATTGCTCATCAGATAACTCCGATGTTGTTACAGAGATGTTGATGTATTCCGAATTTCATTTCTTACTGGTTTTAAGATCTTGGTTTTTGGTATGATAACTGGTTTTCCATTGGTGTCTGGAGGTGTTGGCTACTATGTTTTAAGACTCTAGATCGTATTTACTTCCAAGCAGCAGCTTAAGTTCATATCTTATTGGTAGTCTCTGCCAACATCCTTTGGAGAGAGGAGAGTCTCTTTTCACTGTGAACCAGATGTGGGTGTTCTGGCTGGCTCTCCAGACCTCTGCTACCAGTACCCTGTCTCACCATTCATACACACCCTCTGCTGAAACTATACATTGCTTTCTTAGCTCTGAGTACTGCAAAAGTCCTGGCTTGACTAGGCGTCATCTGCTTTTATTGCAACTTGATGAGAGTAGTATCTTCATAGGGCCCACTGATTCCAAAAGATTTAGTGTTTAGAAGGCATCAAAACTCAGAACTGCACAGTTAGACCAATGAAACTACCTCAGCAGCTGGATTAGAGAACTTCAATATTGCTAGCAATGATATAATATGTGATTTTTAAAGTGACTCTTCTCATGTGTGGGTGGTGAAGAGCCACATTTTGTTTTGTGATTTTCATTTTGAGTAGCAGAGTTACTATCTGAAAGTGTTCTGTCTCGGGAGGCTGCAGTTTTCTTCATTATCTGTCTAGAAAAAGGAGGAGGCTTCCCTCGAGACTTTTCCTTCAAGTATTTATTGGCACTTCTGGGTGGCTGTCTTCTTGAGAACCTATTCTGGAATATGTAAGGGAAATGGAAATAAATGCATGTCATTCCTAGGTCCTGAATTCTCTACCTGTGTTTCTTTCTTCTCTCCAGTTTTCAGAGGCTTCTGATATTTTTTTATGATTGATATTTAGGGTTCTTAGTTATACAGTAAGAACCAGCAAATGAAGACATTTCTATTTTGCCAGAAACAGTATGGAAAAATGGTGCCTTAAATGCTAAAGAATAAGAGACCACTAATACTAGGTTTTGAGGAATTATCACTAATGTTAAGTTCAATTTTTAAATTTTTTCATCAGAAAGTTTTTTTGCTCTGAAATTTAATAACTTTTTAGCTTTGTTAATGGGGCTAGCTGTATTATAAGCTTTTCAAATGAAGTTTTACTGCTCCTAATATCTTAAAAAGTAATCCTCAACTTTGTCACAATGTCAAATTCATAAATTTAGATTAAAAATTTCCACAATAATTATTAAAGTGAAAAACAAATACAGTCACGTCATTGTCTTGAGAACACTACACTTTAAAAAACAATTGTTCTTACTAATTGTTATAAACTGATCATTGTTGTTCTGAAAACAACCAAAAATTTTAGGAAGGTTGACTTCAAATCCTGGGATACTTTATTAGTTATTTCTTCCTGTGAGTAGTATTTTCTGTCCTTTATGAATATTTTCTATCCATGGGCCTGCAACAGTTCATAGGTCATTTTTCCTTAATACCATTGATTGTTCTAATCTTTAATGTTTTCAAATATTTATGCATTGCATATTTTAGAGTCTATATTACTATACTCTACATTTGTTGTTCAAAAAATTGAAATGGCTCTTGAATTTCAATCTTTATCTGCCAAATGATGTTTTCAGTATTTCTAGGTCACGTACAAAATGGGGGAAAATGCGATTTCTAAATATTTATTTGTAAATGTCTTTCTTTTCCTCCATATTTTCTGTCCTTACTTATCCTAGAAGATGGAAGTAAGAATAAACTATGAGTCACCAACAAAAGAATTGGGAGAGCATGAACACAAAGTGTCAAATACGAGACACTTAGCAACAGTCAGTGATGTTTTTTAGTTCAAAGCATAACAAGTGTTATTTGCCAAACTCAAGGGGAAAAAATGGAGCAGTTTAAGATTTTTTAGCAATTGATAAGTGTTGCAAGCAGTATTTTGTGATAACAGACATTCTATAAAGCATTGATGATTTACTCTTGCCTGAATTTTGTACAGTCTGGCCTTAAAATTTTAAAGGATAGGGAAAATGAGTGCATTTTCAGAGCCCCTACAAACAAAGAATATTTGACTTGGTACCACACACCATTCATCTGTAAAACTGACAAGTGCATCCATTTATTGATGTTAAGAACAGAAATGATTACAGAGCCAGAGGCCAATCAATCCTATATGAAAACTCCAGGGAAGCAAAGGAGAAAAGGTGAACTAAAGGCAATATAAGAATTATTCAAGTAGTATTGGAGAGATAGCTCAGTGGTTAAAGAATACTTTTTACTTCTGTGGAAGACCTGAGTTTGATTCCCGGCACCCACATCAGTTCTCAACTGCCTGTTGCTTTCAGCTGTGGGGATCTGATGCCTCTGTCTTCTGTAGGCACCTGAAGCCATGTGCTCTCATTGCACATACATAGAAACACACAGATGCACACACATGCACACTCGCATGTGCGCACGCACATGCACACTTAAAGACAATAAAATAAATCTTTAAAAACATATGCAAGCGGATAGAAATTCAAACATGTTAGCCTGTGAGAACATTTTTTACATTCAGATCATAGCATCCATAATGATAACTGAGACGAAAGCTGGACTAAAGGCCTAAACCTCAGAACAAAACAGAAATAGACACTCTACTATTAAATTGTATAAGTTATAATTTAATTGAAGTTAGAACAAAACACAATACTTTTAGAAGAAAATGACAAAATCTAGACTTTGCCACCCCCTGAGCTTTGCCCTTCTCGTTGGTCTTTCACACGGCCATGCCCGTGTCAAGCAATATACACTGACTCAGACCTTAACTCCCTACAAGTGGTCATATCAAGAATTTAAAAGAAAAAAATCAGTTAACAAACTAAGGTAACACATTCAGGCTGTCAATAAGACAGTCCTAAAAGTGAACAAAACAGTAAATTGGAGTCAAAAGTGCAATATATTGAGGAAAATATAAGCAAGGATAGGGGAACCCTGAAAAGAAACCAGAATGAAATTCAGGAAATGAAAGAATCACTCAAATGAAAACTACTACCACAAAAAGTGTCATCAGCAGACACTGCAGGGAAAAGGATGGACCTCAGGGATAAAGGAACAGTTAAGATAATAACATACTGAGCTATGTAAGAAGGACACAGTTAATGTGCATGACCAATACTTCCAAGAAGTCTGGGAGATATTTCAAAACTTAGAATCCATCCGATAGAAGGAGCTAAGATAAAAACAAAATAAATAGACAAACTAATAGCAAAAATCTCTCTAAAGCTGGAGGATGAAGTTCACATCCAAACACATTATGCATACAAAGGGTAACAGTTTAGTTAACTTCTAGGTCTTAAGGTAGTTGGGTTCTCAGTCAATTGATTTACAAAGAACACCTCATCCTATCTATTTCTCCAGTAATTCACTCAACATATTTATTGAGTGCTTACCGTCTACTTATTTCTTTTAAATTCTGAAGCTAGAATGGTAACAATAATAAATAAATGAACAAACGGTAACCGTAAAACTTTTTTTTTGAGAATAAGGTTAAGAACAAAACTTGAGCAGCAAAAATGAGTGTGTAGGGAATGAGAAGGTGAGACACTGGGTCTCACAGAGGATGAAAGTGAGTATGTAATGTATGTAGGGAATGAGAAGGTGAGACACTGGGTCTTGCAGGGAGTGTAAACTTCAGCAGGAAGTTCTCTTTGGAGAAAACCTGAAATACATGAAAGATCCTAGTCAAACATACAAGAAAGCTTTTTAGGCAAAAGGACAACCCAATGCAAAGGTCTTAAAATGTGAACATACTTGGGCTTAGGGAATAGATGTGCAGTGTCTGGAATGGAGGCACAAAGAGAAAACTCACAGGGGATGAGGTCAAAGTGTGAATATATGAGGTCTTCGACTTTTTAAGTTGTTTTTTTTTTTGTTGTTGTTCTACACCTAGTTCTCTTGTTTTTATTTTTGGCTGCTAGCAATAGTAACTAAATAAGAAGAGCAGCCACACATTTCTTACAAGTAAACAAGCTTTATTCTCTATAGGATCAAACATTCTTAGCTACTTAAGAATATTATCCAAGTAGTAATATTGAGACAGCTCTCAAAGTCAGAATGCCACCTGGGGGGGGGCTTTAAGAAGTTCACGAGGTGATCTTTCCTTCATGAAGTCGCCTGTAGGACAAAACTACTTTTCAGCCTGTGAATTTAGAAATTTAACATTGTTAGTGTCTTAATGTCAGGTATCACATATTATTACAATCAAAGCCAACTTTATAGGAAATAGTTAATTTATATGAGTCACAATACTGTTTCTCTTTTATGAAAAACACCTTGCATGGGAATCAACTCAATCATATGCACCTGAGAGTTCTTGGCCTGTAGGCAAGTCCATGGGCCATTTTCTTGGTCACTGATTGGTCTAGCTCACTGTGGGCAGTGCTGTCGTTGTGGGGGGCGTGGTCTTGGGAGGTATAAGAAACCATGATGAGCAAGTCATGAAGAACAAGCTTGTCAGCAGCAAAGCAGAAGAAACAAACTGAATTGAAGAAACAAATTCCTCCATAGCCTCTGCTTCAGTTCTTGCCTGAGGTCCTGCTCTGCCCTCCCTGCTTGATGGGCCGTGACTGGACAGGTGAACGAAACAAACCTTTCCTCTCAAGTTGCTTTTGGTCCGAGTCTTTTATCACAGCGACAGAGAGCAGCATTGTCATCAGCCTATTCTCTGTGCTCCATTTCTCACTAAGACATTCCTGTCAATGGGTTCTTTTTCTAGCTATAGTAGCATCTGCTCTAACAGCTAACTGTGGCTGCTAGAGACTGTATAACTAGTTCCATAACCTAATTACTGAAGGGAAATTTCACAAGCAGGCTAGTTTGCAACCCTGATAAAACGTATTAACCATTTTCAGCTTCTTATGCACAGATGAATGCTGTGTTGGTTAGTTTTTTAAACCAATTTGACATAAACAAGAGTCACCTGGGAAGAGAGGCCTCATTTGAAGAATTGCTTCCATCAGATTGGCCTATGGGCATGTCTGGAGGAGCATTTTCTTAATTGCTAACTGATGGATGCGAGCTCAGATCACTTTGGGTAGTCCCATCCCTAGACAGGTGGGCCTGGGATGTTAGGTAACCGAGCAAGCAAGTAAACAGCATTTCTCCACAGTCCCTGCCTCCAGGTTTTCTGCTTGACTTCCTGCCCTGAAATTCCCCAGTGATAGCCTGTAATCTAAAAGCCTCCCAAATTCTTTCCTCCACAACTTGTTTTTGGTCATGGTGTTTATCACAGCATCAGAAAACACACTATACAAATATACACCTTTTAAAGAAATTCAATATATTGAAAAGCTTCCTTTGGATAGTTTTATTATTTAATATATTTGGTATATTTAATGTGTTTGATGAGTTGGAACTCTGTCATCTCCATTACTTGGTGATTTTATGTAGAATGCCTTAAGTTTTGGGAAGCATTTATTGTATTAGGTTTGCATGCTACCATTCAAATGTCCCTTATTTTAGCTAATTCTCCCTGTATTCTCTCCTCATCCACCTCTTCCCTCTCCATTGATCCTCTCATCCCAGTCATCTCCCACCAATTCTATTACCCTTTCCTAGGAAGTTCTGTACCCACCCCATTTGTCCCCTACTCTATGCCGAACCTCTTTGCTTATAAGATTGTGGCTTGGTTATTATTGACTTAACAATAGGTACTATTCATATATAAGCACATATATGCTATATTTGTCTTTCTGGTTCTGGGATACCTAACTTAGGAGGATTTTTTTCCAGTTCTATCCATTTACCTGAAATTTCATGATGTCTTTCTTTAAAAAAAAAAAACAAACTGAATAATACTCCATTGTGCAAATATACCATTTTTTTATTCATTCTCCTGTTGAGGGACATTTAGGTTGTTTCCAATTTCTGGCTATTATGAAGAGAGCAGCAATAAACATGGTTGAACAAGCATCTCTGTGGTAGGATAAAGTGTCGTTTGGGTATATGCTCAAGAATGGTATAGCTGAATCTTGAGGTAAATTGATTCCCGTCTTTGAAGACTTTCCATAGGGGCTTTTGCATTCTCACCAGCAATGGATGAGTGCTCCCACTCCACATCCTTGCCAGTATAAGCTGGTGCTTTTTTATTGTTTTTAATCACTCTGACTGGTGTTTGATGACATCTCAAGGTAGTTTTGCTTTGCATTTCCCTGATGATGAGGATGTTGAGCATTTCTTTAAGTGCTTCTCAGTCCTTTGAGTTTCCTCTGTTGAGAATTCTGTTTAGATCTGTCTTAAGGTTTCTATTGTTGGGAAGAGACACCATGACCATGCCAGGTCTTATAAAGAAAACATTTAATTAGGATGGTGGCTCACAGGTTCAGAGGCTCAGTCCATTATGAACATGGCAGGAAGCATGGCGGTGTGTAGGCAGATGTGGTACTGGAGTAATAGGTGAGAGTACTATGTCTTGTAGGCAACAGGAAGTTGGTTGACACAGTAGGCAGTATCCTGAGGACAGGAGACCTCAAAGCCTGCCTCCACCGTGTTTCACTTCCTCCAACAAGGCCATACCCACTCCAACAAAGCCAGACCTCCTAATAGTGACACTCCTTATGAGATTATGGGGGACAGTTACATTCAAACTGCCACATTCTACTTCCTGGCCACCATAAGCTTGTAACAATATTGTAATGCAAAATGTATTTAGTTCAACTTTAAGTCTCAATAGTCTATCATAGTCTCAACTAAGTTTAAAAGCCCAACGTTCAAAGTCTCTTCTGAGAGTCATGCAGTCTCTTAACTGTAATCCCCTGTATAATCGAAATAAAAAACATTACATACTTCCAACATATTATGGCACAGGATATACATTACTATTCCAAAAACAGGGAAGGAAGCATAGTGAGGAAATGTTGGACCAAAGCAAGACCAAAAGCCAGTTGGACAAATTCCAAACTCTGCATCTTCATGTCTGATGTCTAATCACTCTTCAGATCTCCAATTCCATTCAGCTTTGTTGACTGCAACATACTTCTTTCTCTCACACTGTTTCCACTCCCTGTTAGCAGCTCTCCTCAGCAGGTATCCCATGACTCTGGCATCTCTAACATAGTGGGTTCTCCAAGGCAATCCAGGCTCCAACTTCACACCTTCATGCAATGGCCCTCCATTCAGGGACAGCCCTGACACCTGCTTGGCCTCCATGGTTTTCTTTAGGTGCAGAGACAAATTCCACAGCCCCTTTCTTCTCTCCTTAACTCTAAAGCCAGAAGCACATGGCCAAAGCTGTTGAGTTCTGCTGCTTGTTGGGCCTGGAACATGGCCCCCTTGTTCAACTACATCTTCACCAGCTTTCTGTCCTTCACTGCCTAAGCTTGGCTGTCCTGAAACTTGCTCTGTAGACCAGGCTGGCTTCTAATTCAGAGATCTATCAGTCTCTGCCTTTCCCAGTGCTGAGATTAAAAGTGAGCCCCTCTATACCCAGCTCTAAGCTTTTCTTTAGTTCCTTTCCACAAGTTGGAAACTTAGCTGGGTGAGATTCGCACTGAGGTCACCACTCCCTTTGTTTTATTTCTTAGTCCCTTTAGCTCCTTGAACACAGGACTTAGCTCCATTCTACTTCCTGATGCTCTTTTCTACTCAAAATTTACATTTTGAAATTTACCCTGATTGGCTTGCTCTTTTTTTTTATTAAATAAATCACCATTAGAGTTACCACTAATATCCACATGACATAGTCTGAATACTAGGCTGTTTTGAGATTTCTTCTGCCAATAGAACTAATCTCTTCACTTTAGCCTCAGGCAGGCGCTTCAGACAGAGGGCAAAAAGTAGCCACTTTCTTCACCAAAATATCACAAGACCAGTTTCTAGGCCACATACTAAAATTCTTCTCCTCTGAAACCTCTTGATCCCCACAGTTCATCCAGTTACATTTAGCACCCTTGTCTTTCATGCTTCTATTAAGCATCATTTTTAAAAGCATTCTGCTTGCTTCCCTGGTCAGAGTGACCTGTGGGATTCTGGAGAATCCTGGTGACGTTGAGATTAGAGATGAAGCAATGAGTGGGCATAGGGAGGTTAGTAGAGCTCTGTGTATCCACTGGACATGGGGTAGGGGAGGAAGGGGAGCTCTGTGTATCCACTGGACATGGGGTAGGGGAGGAAGGGGAGCTCTGTGTATCCACTGGAGATGGGGGTAGGGGAGGAAGGGGAGCTCTGTGTATCTGCTGGACATGGGGCAGGGGAGGAAGGGGAGCTCTGTGTATCCACTGGAGATGGGGGTAGGGGAGGAAGGGGAGCTCTGTGTATCTGCTGGACATGGGGTAGGGGAGGAAGGGGAGCTCTGTATCCACAGGACATGGGGCAGGGGAGGAAGGGGAGCTCTGTGTATCCGCTGGACATGGGCAGGGGAGGAAGGGGAGCTCTGTGTATCCGCTGGACATGGGCAGGGGAAGAAGGGGAGCTGCAGCAGATTTTCTGTGGCAGAGTTGGTCTGAGACTTGGGGATTGGCTTTGGAGGAGCAAAGGGAGAGGTGCGGATGTGCAGCTGGTCTGCCTACTTCCCTGGCTGGCGTGGTCTGCTAGTTTCCAGGGAATGCCTGATGGAGTCTGGGTCTGGGAAAGATGGGTAGCCGGAGGGAAGTTAGGAGTGAAATATCTGTATGATCCCCTGAAAGAGGGTCAGGGATGGGGGAAGGTGGCCACAGCTGGTTGATCTGCTGCAAAGCTGTGCATGAGACTGGCTGTTTGGATTTGGAGGAGCTGAAGGAGAGGTGAAGATCTCTAGTTAGCTTACCTATTTCCCTGGTCAGTCTATATTCATTGACTTTTAATCCTTATAATCATTTTTGTTTAGCTAACATGTCAACAAGCCTAGTTGGCTAAGTAGAATACATCATCTGAATTTTCAAAATTAACAAACATTGACTATCTGTATATGCGTTATATACTTATATAACTTAGTGCATATTATTTGAAGTGTTAATTGGTGAGTTCTTACTTTGTTTATATATCAGTAGTTTGAAATGTTTACATTGTCATTCCAGTTCTTCTGCTGTTGGTGCATAGTGGTGTAGGAGGGTCTTCTATTTGTGTATTGTCCTCATTGGTTAAATAAAGAAAACTGCCATGGCCTTTTGATAGGGCAGCCCTTAGGTGGGCGGAGTAGATAGAACAGAATGCGGGGAGAGAGAAGGCAGTGTGGCAGAGGCAGACGCCATGCTTCTCCAGCACAAGATGGACACTGGTTAGACTCATGCCGGTAAGCCACAACTCAAGTGGCGATACACATTAATGGAGATGGGCTAAAATAATATGTGAGAGTTAGCCAATAAGGGGCTGGAGATAATGGGCCAGGCAGTATTTAAATGAA
>PVIU01016753.1:0-44055 GCA_004026605.1 Ondatra zibethicus
GGGGGGAGGGGGGGAGGGGGGGAGGAGCAACCACAGTCTTCAAGGCTACGGTTGTTCCCTTCGCTGGCATTCATCTCTGGTTTGCTTCTCTTGGTTAAACTCGTGTTTGGGACTGCCCGGGGCCAACCCACCCATGACTGGGGGCCCAGGGTCCCCCAGACTTTTCTCTTCTTTCATTTATTTTCTTTCCTTTTTCTTTTCAGCCTCTGTCCTCTCTGGGTTCAGGTCACTGACTTGATCCAGCTAGGCCTTACCTTCCTACTCAATTTACACCCCGCCCCACAGTCAAGAAATGTCTTTTGTGAGGCCCTGGGTGTTGCTGTTTTTTGCGGGTTTACGCGGCTTTGACCATGGGAAGCAAACCTTCCAAGCCTATCAATCCGGCCTGGCGTGCCTTGTAGAGGCCCTAAAACCCCAGGCCTTAATGCCCTACTTACAGACTTCCACACTTATCCACCTTTGTTCAAAGAAATGGCCTCATTACAATTTAGATAACAACCAAAAGTGGCCACCTAATGGCACCTTTAACTCCGACATTTTATGGGAATTGTCTAATTATTGCCAACGCACAGACAGATGGAAGGAGATTCCCTATATCCAAGCCTTTTTCTACTTAAGCTCTAGGTCTAAAATCTCTGTCCTTGCAAACTGTTCACCTGCTCACATGTTTCTGGCTATGCCATCTGCTCCTGAAGAACCCCCCATTTCCACTCTGCACCCAGCTAACAAACCTCCACCTTTTTGACCTCAGTGGGAAGCTATTCCCATTCCCTCAGCTTCTACTCTGACTCACAGCCTCCATATCTGTCTCCTGGCCTTTTATTAAAAATTCCAGCCGGCTTTTTAATTCCAGCCATGGCATGGTACAGTCTTTTCCGGTTCCAACCTTTTGCTCCCCTCTGCGGCTTGTGGCAGGGCGGCTCAGCCACAGGGTGGCTCACACCTCTAGGTCTCTCTTATTAAGCTGAAAATCCCTGCATCTCAAAAAATTGTGACTTTTCCATACCTTACCACCAAGCCAGGTCACGTGACCAGGTTCTCCCATCTTTACTAAAGTATACCCTGTCCTGTCCCCCGGTTTACTTATGTTTTTGCCTCCAAATTCCTCTTGCTGACTCTGTTACATGTATGTTTTATACAGTGGCATGCCTTTTGGTAGGGCCCACCAAAGCATACACTTCATCCAATTCCTGTTCACTCTCTCTGTATGTGTTCATACATGTAACTTAAATGCACCTATGCTTAATGTTATCATTGTTCATTACATCTCATTTCAGACTACAAAAACCACAAGTCTCATGTTTTAAGCTGGTATGTACTTTTAAGTTTCTTACAAAATATATTAAACTGTTCTCTACTATTGTCAGTTCTGCCATTAACCTTCTATGGCAAGCAGTTTTTCTTTCTGTCATTTTACGAGTGTAATCTTACCTGTTAAGTTGAGAGCCAATGCAGTCAAGCTCAGACCCAGCTCCCCAAGCAGATTCTAAACTGTAGTTATACCTAATAAACAGCCCTCAACTGCTCAGAGATCTAAAAAATATGACATTTATTAAAAAATTTTCATAACAAAAAGAGACAGGTTGGCTTCTGGCAGCGAAACTCTACTTCCTCCAAAGAAGACAAAAGACAGATGGACACAGAACAACGTCCATCCACAATTCGCTGTAACTGCCAAGTGCTAAACGTTGGGCAAAACTGCCTGTCATCTAAACTGAAGATCTCCTGATGTGGACAGGATGGTGGGAATTGATAGCCTAGCTGCTCAGGTCAAGGTAGGCCTGCCTTCCTGCAGATTTCTTAGCCCACAGGATCTTCTGCAGCCTGGCAGGCCCTGCGCTAAACAGCAAAAGGCAAATGCGACCTTCAACGACCATGGAGAATCCTAAAGAGGAGTAGCTCTAGATGCCAACCAAGTAAGTTCTTGTCATTTTTTAATCAGTAACTCAAGTAAAATTTTATCCTTCTCAAAGATCTCTGATGTAGTTTGATAGCTAAAAGGTTTTCTCAGTTTAAAAGAACAACCTTACCAAACAAGTTTCAGATCAAATTTCTCTCTCATGATGCCTTCCATAGTCTTAAAAAATACTTTTCATTGTACAAAAATATCTGTCACAGTCATTCTGTCATAAATATACTACTGTTTATACAATGTATATGTCTAAAATTTCTGTTTTCACAAACCCAAAGAATTCTTTGAGTTCCAGGGAGCTGAATTAAAGGATCCACCTTAAAACAGGTCAGATACATCCCCCTCCTCCCCAGTGTATCCCCTGGTCCTAAATTGTTTTTTCTTAATTTAACTTTGTCCTCTGTTCTACCAATACCTCAAACAGGTATAAGAAACACCAAATATCTCCATACCACAAACACCAGACAAGAGCAAAGAGACCGTCCAGCCAGCTGGGGTGACATCACCGATCCCCTCCCCCGTGCCCAGCTATGCCAGGATGTGGCCAGCACCCAGCCTTCTCAGGTTCCTCCCAAAGACAACGCCCACAAATAAGCCGGAAGCAGTCTTGAGAATCTGCCGCCCCAATTCCTTCAACCTGTGGCGCCTAATCCCCCAGTTTTTATTATAAAAAAGAGCTGGGGATGTAATATTCTGGCCTGTCCCTTTAAGAGACACTCCCTTTCCAGCTTCCAGCCTGTGACCCCGACTCACTCTCTCCCCCATTCCACTCTCACGGGAAGCAGCAGCTGCTTCTTTTCCCTCCCCCCCCTTTCTTTCTATCTCTTCTCTAATAAATGTCTAACTTTACATGGTGTGCCCGTCCGTCTCTTGCCATGCCCGCCGCACCTGCCACGTGTTGGTGACTGGCAGCCATCTCGCCCTGGGACTGGCTGCTCAGGCTCCGCGCTCCACCACTGCCCGCCATGCCCTCCCGCTGCGCTGCACTCTACCCAGCTGCCCGCGTGGTCAAAGGGACCCCGACAGCAAGCTGCCGGTTCCCCGTCCTCTTTTTTAAAAAAAGAACAACAACCAGTGCACAAGTGAGCCTCACATGAGGCTCTTTTTGTTATGTATTCTTTAATAAGCAGAGGTTAATTTATAGACCACAGCTGCAGAGCATGTCTGCCTGTGTGATCTACTCTGTCAACTAGTGAGGGCTTATCTCCCTAACTTACACAGAAGCCAGGACTACACAAAATCAGGATTTTGCAAAACATAACAACTTTATTGAAGGTCACCAAGATGCTCAATGGGTAGAGGCACTTTTTGACAAGCCTGATTATAATTATTCAGCCACCTATAAGGCTGCATTTCTGGGTCCTAAAGGCAGGTACATGTGGGTGGACCCTTGGGAGCAAAGGGCCTGCGTGACCCAAGTGCATGCATGTGTGGTTACCTCCACGTGTGACTCAACTAAAACCCTTGCGCGCATGCATGGGTCACCTGTCATCTGCGTCATCAGCATGTGACTTAGTCACGTCTTCCCCCTGTGCACATGTGCTAGGCAGCCTTTAAAAGCTGGACCCTCCATCTTTGCTCTCTCTCTCTTTCCATACACCGTTTCCTCGGCCTGCGAGCACCTTCCTCCTCTAATAAACTCCTAAGTGGGCTTGTTCGCATCCCATGTCTTCTTCCCACCCATGTCGGACATTTCATTTGATGCCGAGACTCGAGAGATTTTCCCACCTCAGGCCCCTATCCTGGGGCTGGGATCTGCCCCAGGCTCCTGGGACCAGAATTGAAACCAGGGATTTTCTCAAGAACGACCCACGTGTTCCATATGCCTGAGCGCAACCTCTCTGAACAACACCGGCTTCCAATGGTAAGTGTTCCCATTCTGGTCAGCTTAACTGTTTCTTCGAACCCGAGGAATTGACTGGTTGAGCTCCTGGCAACCCTCTGGAGTTCCTAGAGATGGGGGGACTGCCCCCAACCATGGTCTTCAAGGCTGTGGTTGTTCCCTTTGCTGGCATTCATCTGTGGTTTGCTTCCCTTAGTTAAACTCGTGTTTGGAACAGCCCAGGGCCAACCCACCCATGACTGAGGGCCCAGGGTTCCTCAGATCTTTCTTTCTCTTTTTTTCCATTTCTTTTTCTTTCCTTTTTTTCTTTTCTGAGGCTGCTTGGAGTGGCCTCTGACCTCTCTGGGTTCAGGTCACCAACCGGATCCAGCCAGGCCTTACCTTCCCACTCGTGGCCTGGGGGGACACCCCCGATGAGTCTCACAAAGGCCGCATGCTGATTCACACCCCGCCCCACAGTTAAGAGACATCTTCTGTGGGAGCCTTGTGGTGTCACTGTTTTGTGGTTTACACGGCTTTAACCATGGGAAGCAAACCTTTCAAGCCTATCAATCAGGCCTCCCCACTGGGGTGCCTTTTAGAGGCCCTAAAACCTCAGGCCTTAATGCCCTACCTGCAGACTCCCACACTTATCCACCTTTGTTCAAAAAAATGGTCTTGTTATAATTTAGATGGTAATCTAAAGTGGCCGCCTAATGGCACCTTTAACCCCGATATTTTACTGGAGCTTTCTAACTATTGTCAGTGCACAGGCAAATGGAAGGAGTTTCCTGACATCCAAGCCTTTTTCTATTTCAGCTCTAAGTCTAAGCCCTCTGTCCTTGCAAACTGTTCACCAGCTCACATGTTTCTGGCTATGCCATCTGCTCCTGAAGAACCTCCCACTTCTGCTCTGGACCCAGCTAATGAACCTCTGCCTTTTTGACCTCAGCGGGAACCCCCATTCCCTCAGTTTCTGCTCCGGCCCCTTTGGCCCCAGCTCTCACCCCCGCCTCTTTAGCTTCTGCAGCTGCTTCACTACTTCCTGCCACTTGCTCTGTGGCTCCCTATCTCCCCTCCCCACCTGCTCCAACAGCCCCACTAAATCATTCTTCCTCTCTGGTGCCTGGCCGTGGCAGCTGCCCCGCTCTGGCACCCACCTTTACCCCTCCTCTCACACGTTCACAAGCCACCATGGAACATAATCCTAACCAAGCCAAGCCTGCTACAGTTCTCCCGTTGCAAGAGGTGGCCGGCATAGATGGATTGATTAGGGTACATGTTCCTTTTTCACTCTCAGAACTTTCCCATATAGAAAAATTACTGGGTTCCTGTACGTCTAATTCTACCACTTTCATAAAACAATTCCAATATCTTACCCAATCTTATAATCTCACCTTTCATGACATCTATATGATCCTATCTAATAACCTACTTCCTGAAGAGTGCAGGCGAGTTTGGGAGCAGGCCAGGAAACATGCAGAAGTGATTCACCAAACTGTTGCCTCCCACCCTCTCAGAGCAGAGACGGTCCCAGAGCAAGAGTCACACTGGGATTGTAATACTGTACGGTGGGATTTTAGCTAGGGACCATTTTTTGACTTGCCTCCTGGAAGGTCTCCATAAGGTGCCCTCAAGCTGGTAAACTATACTAAGCTCTCAGAGCTCATTCAGGATATGAAGGAAAATCCTTCTGCATTTTTGGAACGCCTCACAAAAGCTCTGTTACAGTATACTAACTTAGATCCAGAAACTACGGAAGGCAGACAGTTACTAATAACTCATTTTTTTAATCAGTGCTACTCTGACATTAGGGCTAAACTTAAATGTTTGGAGAAAGGCCCCTTGACCCCGCAGGCAGAAGTCTTAGAGTTGGCTTTTAAGGTGTACCATGTGAGAAATGACAAGGCCCGCAATCACTGTCACGTGTTAACCACAGCCTCCTGACCGGCCAAGGTGACAGACCGCCCAATCTGTGCTGTCCGTGCTGCTCCCCTGCCCCGCAGGGCTTGAGAACTGCCAGGTCCATGTTTCAAATGTGGTAAAACCGGTCACTGGGCCCGAGCATGCCCTAATCCTCATCTTAGTCCTAGGAGACCTTGTCCGAGGTATCATAGGGAGGGTCATTAGTCAGTAGATTGTCCTCGTGCACATAGTGGCATGGAGACACTGAACCCAGAAAATTCCCAAGTTGACCTTCTAGGTCTGGCCATGGATGAGTGAGGCTGTCCGGGCTCCTCTGACCCGACCACAACTGCCATCTGTAATGAGGAGCCACAGGTACACATCACGGTATCAGGACAGCCCATCTCCTTTCTCTTGGATACCGGAGCCACATACTTGGTACTGAGGGAATTCTAGGGGCCTACTTCTCCTTCTAGTTTCCCTATTGTCAGGGTAGGGGGACAGCCTTATCTACCTCAGCAGACCCCACCACTTAACTATGTGTTTAGGGGTACTTATCTCACTCATTCACTTTTAGTTATGCCAACCTGTCCAGTACCTCTCATGGGAAGGGTTTTTTTAGTAAAGGTAGGAGCTTCCATTTCTTTTGCTCCTCCCATTTGCCTTGCCCCAGACTCACCAGTAGCTCCACTCCTCCTTCTCCTCGCCTCCCAACCTCCCAACCCTAATGTGTCTTTTCCTTTACCACCCTCCCAGGTAGGCCCCCAAGTCTGGGACACCCAAAACCCCTCCATTGCTAAACACCATTGTTATCCAATTACAAGACCCCACTAAGTACATTACCCAAGCTCAGTACCCCTTCTCTCTCCAGAGCCTTAAGGGACTTAAGCCTATTATTTCTGACCTTTTAAGAAAAAAGCTGCTTCTCCCCACCTCTTCTCCCTTTAACACCCCTATACTTGCTATTAAAAAAATCTAATGCAACCTATCATCTGGTTCAAGACCTCCGGCTCATTAACTCTGCAATGGTTCCTCTCTATTCAGTAGTTCCTAATCCTCTCACCCTTCTATCCAATATCCCTCCAGGAACCTCCCACTTCTCAGTTCTAGACCTCAAGGATGCTTTTTTCTCTATTCCTCTCAGCCCTCAATCTCAAAACATCTTTGCCTTCACTGAATGATCCTGATACTCACTTCTCCACACAGCTCACCTGGACTGTCCTTCCCCAGGGATTCCAGGACAGCCCACACCTGTTTGGCCAGGCTTTAGCCTCTGACCTGCTCTCACTGTCTCTCCCTAAATCTAAGCTCCTACAGTATGTGGATGACATTTTACTTTGCAGCCCATCATTGGAGATCAGCAAAACTGATACCTCTGCTCTTTTAAATTTCCTGTCCAAAAGGGGTTATAGAGTCTCACCTTCTAAGGCCCAAATGTCTACCCCTCAGGCCATTTATTTGGGATTAACTATAACCCCAACCCAAAAGGCAGAGTTAATCACCTGCTTACTCCACTCCAGACAGAAAAAAACTAATTCAGTCTCTTGCAGTTCCTTCCACAAAAGAAGAGGTTTTATCATTCCTAGGAGTAGCTAGCTGGTTTCCTGCGTTCCTGGATCCCCTCTTTTTCTCTCCTCACCCGCCCCTTATATGAGGCAGCTCTTTGCTCTCTGCATGAGCCTGATTCTCCATCCTGTTACTAAATCCTTCGAGAGACTCCAGCAAGCCCTTATCCAGGCCCCAGCTCTTCATCTTCCAGATCTAACTCACCCCTTTTCTCTTTATGTAGCAGAGAAGGAGGGATATGCCCTTGGGGTCCTAGGACATCAACTGGGGCCTTCTTTTGCACCTGTAGCATACCTGTCAAAGAAGATGGACGTCACCACTCTGGGCTGTGAACCCTGCATACATGCCTTAGTGGCTGCTGAGCTTCTTATTCGTGAGTCAAAAAAACTAACCTTTGGGTCACCCACCACCATCTTCTCCCACCACAATCTGTCCCACCTCTTAACTTACAAAGGCTTACAAACCTTACCCCCTTCCTGAGTCCTTTCCCTCCACGTTGCACTGGTAGAAGATGCCACACTCACTTTCCAATGCTGCCTACCCCTTAATATCTCAAATCTCCTACTTCAACCTAATGTTAATGATTCCCCATCTCACTCCTGCATAGAGATCTTAGAGGATCTACTGCCCCACCCCTCACATATACAGGAGGGCAAACTGTCCCAGGCCACTTATACCTGGTACACAGATGGCAGCTCCTTTTTATGTGATGGGACCTGTAGAGGAGGCTATGCCATAGTATCAGATACTGAGACAGTGGAGGCACAGGCACTTCCTGCCCATACCACTGACCAACAGGTGGAGTTCATAGCTCTTACCTGTGCCTTCCAGTTAGCAAAAGGACACTCTTTAAATATTTACACAGACTCCAAATATGCCTTTCATATCCTCCTGTTCCACTCAGCTATCTGGAAGGAGCATGGGCTTCTTACAACAAAAGGAGGATCCATAACTAACTCAGGCTACATTATGGACTTGTTAAAAAGCCTCCCATCTCCCCAAAGCTATAGGAATTATTCACTGTCAGTCTCATCAGACCGACAGTTCCATTATTTCCAAGGGAAACAATCAGGCTGATCAAGCAGCTAAAACAGCAGCATTCCAAAGCCCAAACCTACCTTAATCACTTCAAGGGGTTCATACAGTACAGCCCACATTTTCGCAGACACCCCCTGACACCCAGCAAATTCTGTCCTACCTACATCAGCTCTTTCATCCCAATAGCAAAGCTCTGTTTCATTTTGTTAAGGCTCACCTCCAACCCTCCCCTGAGGACTTAGTTCTTAAAAGCTATCATGGCCTCTTGTCAAATCTGTCAAAAGTCAGATCCCAAGACCAACTACTATAACTTCCCTTTTCTTACCTACCAGCCCAGGGGCTCCCTTCCAGGAACTGACTGACAGCTGAATTTTACTCATATGCCCACGATCAGAAGAGTTAAATATCTCCTGGTCTTGGAGGCTACAATGTCTGGGTGGATTGAAGCATTTCCCACCACTAATAAGAGGGCCCAGACAGTTTCTTACATTCTTCTCCAAGAAATCATCCCCCGGTTTGGAATCCCAACCTCTCTTCAGTCAGATAATGGCCCTGAGTTCACTTCCCAGATTTCCCAAAACTTGTCTAAGTCTCTTAACATCCCTTGGCATTTTCATATCCCATACCACCCCCAGTCTTCAGGGAAAGTAGAATGAACTAACTGTTCCTTAAAAAATGTTCTAGTTAAAATGTCACAGGAACTTCACCTTGACTGGGTAAAACTTTTACCTCTGGCCCTCCTTAGGCTTAGGGCTCTCCCAAAAAGCCCCCTTTTCATCTCGCCCTTTGAACTCATGTATGGGCAGCCAGTTTTAACCCACAGCCTCTCACCTAAAACCTCTCCTCTTCCTGATCACCTGCTTACTCCACTGTTATCTCACCTATGCTCCCTATTATGGGATTTCACCGACTACTCATTACCTCAACCATGTGCTAATTCATGCCCACTGCTGATAAAAATAGGGGATCAGGTATTATTTTCTCCCCCAGACCAACATATCTCACCCCTTTCCCCTAAATGGCAGGGCCCCCTTAGAGTAATTCTTGTAACTCCCACAGCTGCCAAGATCGAGGGACTTCCTCATTGGATTCACCTGTCACATCTTAAACCCTTTACTCTTCCAGCTCAAGATACTCCCTTGTATACAGTAACTCAAACAGGGTCCTGTTCCATTAAGTTCCAGAGGACACCAGGATCAGCCACTCCTTCTCCAGTTCCAAAAAAATAAAGGTCTCATCCTTACCCAACTCTCTTTTGCCAAAAACTCCATATACTCTCCTTTCTCTTCTTTCTCCTATATGCTTTCAATGTCATGCTTAAATTTCCAGTTAACCACTCAGCTGTTATTACAGGAACCATCATTAAACATAGAGCCAGAGGTACAAGGACTGTCAAAAGCCCAGGTGGTCAAAAACAATAATGATTTTGAAGCTCCAAACTCCAAAAACTCACAAAGCAAACTTTAACATAACAGGTTTATCACTGACTGCAGCAGTGTCTCCTGGATGTTAAGGTAATGCCATGATACAAAAAATTTACTTCAGGTGAAACATTAAAGAGTCTAATAATTATCCTTTTCCCATTCTATTGTTATAATCATAAACTGTTAATATGTCTAAAATTTATTTCTTTTCAAACATTTTTTTCATAAGCTCCAGGGAGCCAATTTGACCTACCTAAATGGACCAGACTCGCCTGGAATAAGTATTGTTTAATTCTTTTCTTGTCATTCCTGTTATTGGGAACCCATAACCCCCCCATCTTCCATCTTGGGACTCTCCTCTATTAATCACCAGGATCTAAATTTTTTTTCCTCCCAAACATAATTTTTGTCTTTCCAGCATCTTGCGAGGTCCAAGCTGCCAGCCAACCCAGTCCTCAAAGCCAGGAAAATACAGCCATAATCAGCCACCCCAGGACGTGATCAAACACCCCAACTCCTTGACGCCCACAAAGTCAGTGTGAAGCAGTCATGAGAGACCTTGTGGTGCCCCATTCCCACCCATTAAGATCCTCAAACCCCCCAAATTTTTATAATAAACAAAAGGGCGGAATGTAATTATTCAGCTACCTATAAGGCTGCACTTCTGAGTCCTAAAGGCAGGCACATGTGGGCGGACCCTTGGGAACAAAGGGCCTACGTGACCCACATATGTGCATGCATGGTTGCCTCCACATGTGACTCAACTAAAACCCTTGCGCACATGCGTGGGGCACCTGTCATCTGCGTCATCAGCGTGTGATGTAGTCATGTCTTCCCTCTGTGTGCATGTGCTAGGCAGCCCTTAAAAGCTGGACCCAGCATCTTTGCTCTGTCTCTCTTTCCATACACTGTTTCCTCAGGCCTGCAAGCACCTTCCTCCTCTGTAGTAAGAGAGGAGGAGCGGGCAGGCTTCAGTCCCATCCCACCCAGCCCAGCTCCTGTCCATCCCGTGCAGGGCCCCTTGTTCCATCCCACCCGGCTAGCTTAACTCCTGAAATAATTACACAGAAACTGTATTCATTTAAAACACTGCCTGGCCCATTATATCTAGCCTCTTCTTGGCCAACTCTCACAACTTGATCTAACTCATTTCTATTGATCTGTGTTTACTACGAGATCGTGGCTGACCGGGAAAGATTCAGCATGTCTGACTCTGGCGATTTCATGGTGGTGTCTCCCTCTGTCTTCTTCCCAGAATTCTGTTCTCTTTTCCCCGCCTATCTAAGTCCTGCCCTATCAAAAGGCCAAAGCAGTCTCTTTATTTAACCAAGGAAAGCAACACAAATGCAGAAGGACCTCCTACACCACTCCTCTAATAAACTCCTAAGTGGGCTTGTTCGCATCTCGTGTCTTCTTCCCACTCGCGTCGGACATTTCACTGATGACCTGAGTTTGAGCCCAAGGACCCATATGACAGAAGGAAAAACTGACTCCCATAAGTTGTCCTCTGACCCACACATAATACACAAACACACACACGCACACACACACACACACACACACACATACACACACAGACGGACAGACAGATGGATATTGATTTATAAAACCTTCATCAAGTAGTGGAAGCCTGGAAACCTTCCAGCAAGGAAGTGTGTTGTCACAAGCCAGTCACCTCCCTAATCATTTGTGGGGAATTTGGCTAAACGGAAGAAGGAAAGTCCAGGCTTCTTTTTTGCTATCCACTGTCCTCCAGGCTAAAGTGTTTCTTTTCTGGAAAGTATCCTGTTCTGGGAGAGGAATTTTGAGTCTGTGACCTCCAAAGGTCAGGGACTAGGGATGAGACACACCTGGCTTCTTCTGAAAGTGTCCTTGAAAAGCTGGTTCTGACTGTCCTTGAGTGGGCCCTGGATGTCTTTCCTATAAGAAGTATAAAAAAAAACATTATCAAGAAAAGAATTTGTGTCTGGGTGTCTCCAGACTTGGAACCAGTTTCAAAACTATTCTTGGTCCTCAGAGAGTAAGATCATGGTAGTTGGCGGCGGGGAGAGGGGGTCAGTCAACAGGCCTGGTGGCCAAGCCTATGCAATTCCACACTCTATAGCGGATTCACAGTGAATGGTGAGAACAGAGTGTAGGAGACGACAGAACTGAGTCACTTAAGACTCCATCATTCCATGGGACTCAGGGAAGTTCTTTTCCATCTACAAGTTTAAATCCAGTCGGCAGAAACAAACTAACAATAGACTAATAGACCAAAAGCCACAACAGAATTTACAAACAGACATACACACACACACACACACACACACATGCTCAGCAGCTATGCAAAATAATTAAACTCAAAGAAAAGGTTACGTGAGACTTTGGCCCTGCCCCCTTTACCTATATGTGTAATTTTAAGCAGGGTCCCACTCTATATCCCATGCTTGCCCTTAACATTTGACCCTCCTGCCTTAACCTCTGGAGTGTTAACATTACACTCATACACAAGCATACTCAACATAAATGCCCTCTTCGTGGGGGTAGGGCACAGGCATTCTAGAGCAGAGTGGTTGCAACCTCTTTGGGGGGTTGAGCCACCCTTTCACAGGGGTCATCTATCAGATATTCTGAATATCAGATATTTATATACAATTCATAACAGTAGCAAGATTACAGTTATGAAAAAGCAGCAATAATTTTATGGTTGGGGTCACTACAGCATGAGGAACTGTATGAAAGGGTCACAGCATTAGGAAGGATAAGAGTCACTGGTATAAAATATAATCTAAGGGAGACTCTGGGGCAGAGGTGAGCTTGTCTTCAGGATCTGCACAAGCTCCAGGGACAGACACCAAGTTGGACAAGAGCTGCTGCCCTTTCTTCCTCTTGCTGCAGATGGAGAATTTGGGGGAAGCCTCTACTGTTGGAGTGGGCTTAATACAGATAAGGGATTAGGGTAATGCCTCCAACAGCACACTCATTATCAGGGGCATTTGATTTAAAATGCACACTGTTTCAAAGTGCTATATTCTGGAGTGTTAGTCTCTGATTGCCAACAGCAAATACTTGGGCTTGGGAATTTCATGTTTAAAATTTAAAACAAGAACACAGACTAGAGGTTGTGAGAGCCAATATTTTTGTGTATATGTGCAAATATATATGAAGCACTTGATTAACTCTGAGTAGTGTTTTGTTTGTTTTGTTTAGAGACATGATCTTACTCTATAGCCCACCCAGGCTGGCGTGGCTTACTGTAATCCTCCCATATCAACTCCATAAGTGCTGGGATTTCAGATGTGAAACTTTGGCATGAATAACATCTTTTGAAATTGAAGTTTATCCACTTTTATCTTTTGCTTTAGAAGTAAAGAATAAATTAAACTATCCATATTAGTTACAGCAGGATTCTTTTCTAAAGTATTCTGTTACATGGAGATGTGCATTACTGCAATAGCCCAGCTTGGGCACAAAGATTCCAGCTTACTTTAGACAAACATACTCAAGGATGTGCTTTTTACACTAGATAGAGTTGAGTGTCAGGGACTCACGCTTGTTCTGCATTGAAGATATATAAGACATCTGTACTTAGTTCAGATGCCACTGTGTCCCTGGCATTGTGACCTTGGCAAGCTACTGAGCCACTGTACTCCTTCTCTTGTGGTTCAGATCAACACACTAATTGTTGCCTATCTGTCTTTGCCCCTCCTGGGGCTTGGCTGATGAAGTCGTGCCTGGGAAACACTTAGGTTCACCTAGCCACCAGGAGCCTGCTGGGCTCTGCCTCCTCAAACCTGGGCCTCTTCTGCTGGCTCTGAACTTGGACTGAACCTCTGCATTCTCTTGACCTGGACCTTCTAGTTTATCAAACAGGGAGAATAAAAGCCACCATGCCTTTGTGCTGTGCCGAGGATTAAATGAAGAGAGCTATCAGTCCCAACTAGAGGTTGTGAGAGCCAATATTTAAGTGTATATGTGCAAATACATGAAGTACTTGATTAAATCTGAGTAGAATTTTGCTTGTTTTATTTAGAGACATGATCTTACTCTATAGCCCACCTAGGCTGGCACATGGAAGCCATCAGTGGGTGCACAATTGTGTCTGAACCTCTGATTATAGCAGAGAGGTGACTGCTGTATCTCCAGGTCTCATCTTCATCACCACTACCTTCCCCAAACACACACATACATACACAAACACACGGAACAAAACCATACTGTCTTTGCTGAAGATTAGAGGATCTGTTTTGCAAAGTCTCTACTTGAGAGCCTTTGTTTGGATCCTTGGCTAAGTAAACATTCTTCCTGGAGAGTTATTGATTTTTCCACATTTAGTAAATAGCCTCCTAACCTAATTTTCTCATGCATAGTGTTTGCAGAAAGCCTGACACGGCTGAACGTTACAGAATACAAGGGTTAACTTGTATTCTCTGCTGACAACATGTTTTGATAAGCAAAGGCCCTTCATTAGCTTTTGGAAAGAGATATATCATGAAGGAGAAGAGAGCGTCGGCAAGAGCTTTTTACACAGAGCCTCTAACAACAGCTCGTGGCTAGCATTTCTAGCTGGTGTGGATGACATTCAGGTTCCACTCAGCATCTGTAACATTCTGGACAGTTCCAGCTACCCTGACAGTTCAGTCCTTTTGGAAATATAGAATCCCACTGAACTATAGTATAGTCTATGTGGCCCCATGTGTCAGGATCTAATTATCCACAGAAAGAAGAGAGTGAGGTAACAATAATTTGAAAAGAAACTGT
This sequence comes from Ondatra zibethicus, assembly GCA_004026605.1. Classification (NCBI taxonomy): domain Eukaryota; kingdom Metazoa; phylum Chordata; class Mammalia; order Rodentia; family Cricetidae; genus Ondatra; species Ondatra zibethicus. The sequence continues at coordinate 14,411 of PVIU01016753.1, forward strand.
TGAGCTCACTAGACAGACCTGCTTTGCCGAGAAAATGCTATTGCCTTTGGAAGAAGGAATGCTTACCAGGGAATCTTACAGGTTCCAGGAGAAGTTTAAGCTAGCTCTCTAGATGGCAGACATGACAAGCATCCATAGAGAACCTCCCAGAAGCTGGGTGCATCCAGAAACAGGAAGCATTCGGGTCTATACCTAGGAATCCCTGAAGTGGTGTTAGGACTGCACAGACTACTGCAGAGCTCGTGGATTCAGTCTGGCCCCTCATGGACAGGCTGCTGTCTTTGCCTTTGCCAGCGTCACTGACAGCACAAAATAGGAAGAGTAACTCTTGTCCTCTGTAATTATGATCACTAGTCAAAATGTGCCGCTTAATAGCCACATGTCCTTGGTCACGAATCTTTCCTCTCTGTGCCCTGGTTTCCATACATGGAAGTGATGCCCTGCCCAAGAGAAAAACAGAGGTTCAAGTATGAATGAGATTGCTTTATAAAACTCTTGGAGTGGGGAGTACTTAGTTAATGGCTGTCATGACCAGCAGTGTAAATATAACCTGCCACGCACGAGTCTAACAATCATGACTATTTCTGCCCAAGCCAATTTTCCAAGAATTCTCAGAAGAAAGTGAATGGGAGTGGTGGTACCCTCCCATAACTCCAGCCTAGAGGAGCCTAAGATGGAAGAATCACACACAAATTCAAGACCAGCCAGGGCTACATAAGAAGACTGTGTCTCAAAAGTCCAAGGACAGGTGAAGTTGTTCAATAGTACAGCACTTGCATGGCATGCATGAGGCCCTAAGTTTAATATTAGTAACACATGAAGAAAAGAAAATGAAAGAGAAGGGGAAATGGAGATGGAAAAGGAAGAGGAGGAGGAAGAGAAGTCTAGTATGTGCTAAGTCATGATACACTCTCACAGGTCCAGGAAACAACAATGCCAGAGAGCAGTCTATGTGCCCACAGAACAGGCAGGAGATGTGTCTAAAACGAGTCAGCTGGGGCAGACAATGGGCACAGCAAAGGATCCTGGAGAGTGTGTATAGAGCATAGGAGTGTGTGTGTGTGTGTGTGTGTGTGTGTGTGTGTGTGTGTGTGTGTGTGTGTGTGTGATCCCAGTACTGTGGCCTAGGATCTTAGACTAGACCCAGGGAGTTTCTCCTTCCTGTCTTGGGATGACAGCACCCAGACGTGATGTGAATGCTTTGATACCATGTGGTCAGTAGTGTCTTTATAGAGAGGCACCATAATGACACTGTTGGGCTCCTGGAGCCATTTGATGTTCTGGGACATCTAGAAACTGCTGATGTCACAAGGCGCCCAGGAATTGTGCTGCTGTAGTTTAGGTATGGTTTGTCTCCAAACACTCACATGCTGGAAGCTTGATCATCCATGTAATATTTTTGGAAGGTGTTGATTAGGTCATGATCACCCTTCTGAGGGGATTATTGCCAGAGAAGATTATTGCCTCATTACTAGGACAATGGATTGTTATAGTAGAAGGATCCTGGCACCTCTTCAGTGTTCTGTTATTCTTAGGCAATGCAGTATCTCTCTTTCTTTCACTGTGACCCCACAAGGTAATATCTGCCATAGGAGACAGCCATGGCTCCTCACCAGATACAAGTAGTGCACTGTTTGTACTTTTTAAGCAAGGAAACCATGACCCAAATAGACCTCTTTGTTTATAAATACCTGGAGACAGGTATTTTCTTATAAGCACACAATGGATTAAGGTCACTTTTCTTTTTAGTGTGGTCCTTCACAGTTTCAAAGCACCGACCTTGCTTGCTGGAGTATAAAAAAGGGGTTGTAGGCATGCTGCATTTGTAACTCTTAGGTCCTCTGGGAAGTACTTGTTCTGGCCTTTGGAGCCCAAATGTGCTACCTATGCATTGGATACAGGCAATGTCAGAGTTGGGCCTCTCCCTAGAGCCAGCTGGAAGCACTCAGAGCTGTTGGCAAAGCATAGGGATTTTGCAATGGCTGTTTATGGATCTCTGTGTGTGCCCTGGTGGCAAGACTCAGTCACACCCCATTCCCAAGAGTCTAGTCTTGCTGAGTTCCCCTGGCCATTTCCCAGCAACTGGACTTCTGAAGTATGAAGAACAGAGTCCTGGGATATAGACACAGACACCAGTGAGTTCCCCTCTTCCTGGCTTGCCCCTGCTCTGTGACTTCAGGGGAGTATCTTGACTCTCCTGTGCCCTTAGATTTTTTTCTGTGAAAGGCCAGTAAAAGACCCCAGCCTCATCTACACATCTGAGGGAAGTCAGAGCTAGGAAAGCTGAACAATCATACAGCATAGACTCCACTGTGTCCTTACACTACACATCAATGAAGAACAAACATGTCTTGCTGCCCCATGAAGCATGAATGAGCTGGCTGACCTTGTTTCTGCTCATTCTCAAAATGAGCCTGTTTTGTTTTTCTTTTTGGGGGGAGTTCAACCCAAAAACTAGAAAAGCAAACCAGCCAAGCCACTGGAGAAGTCTTACCTCTACCAAGACTGGGCGACCACAGACTAGGCAGACTAAGCCTCTCTCTCGTCCCATTTTATATTCCCTCTAGTGCTGGGATGAAAGGCATGACTCCCTAGGACTGGGATTAAAGTTGTGAGCCAGCAGAACCACCTGGATTTGTTTCAGCATTGATCTTGTGTAGCCTAGAGTGGCCTTGAATTCACAGAGATCCATTTGATTCTGTCTCCCAAATCCTAAAATTAAAGGTGTGTGCCACTACTGCCTGACTTCCAGTGGCTTAGCTTTACCCTTCTGATCTTCAGGCAAGTTTAATTTATTGAAACATAAATAAAATATCACGATACACTGTAGAAAAAAATTACAGATGGTGGGGAAAAGATTCCTATGTAGAAGAGTGAAACTAAATTCATATTCCTCAGCCTGCACAAAAACCAATTTAAGAACACACCAAAGACCTCAATGTTAGATCAGGAACTTTAAAACTGCTGGAAGATAACATGGAAGGGGTGCTTTAAGGTGCAATTTTACATAAGGGTTTTCTGAAAAGACTCCAATAAAGCAAATAAAACCAAATATTCACAAACGGGATGACTTTAATAAAGAGCTATTCAGCAAAGGAAACGATCCTGAGTAAAGAGACAGCCTACAGAACGAGAAGTGGATGATTGGCTAGCACATATATGACAATCTTCAAAATTTGACACCCCAAGAAAGTTTTATCCATTCAAGTTACTGGGTTAATGAACAGAACAGACAGTTTTCAAAAGAAGAAACACAACTGAGCCTGGTTTTTTAATATATCTTTTTGATAATCTCTTTTCTTGAAATAGCACATGGCTTCCTTTGTCTGGTATCTCTGTCTCTTGGAAAGTGGAAATCGGGAAAGGCTTCAGGAGGAGGAGGGACAAACTGAAAGATGAGAGACAAAGCTATTCCACACCCCAGTGGATGGAGAAAACCCACAGGTGACACACCCCTCAGGTGCTGGCAGCCGGGGTGAGTTATATGTACACTAACAGTGGGGACTTGAGATGTGATGGGGGTGGGACTTGGTATGTGGTGGGTGGGGGGGACACATAGAATCTACTCCTGAATGACATGATGGAGAATGCCCTTACCAGTTAAATATCCTGCTCATGACAGGATTCTCCAAGACATAAGCAAGATTGGGAACTCTGTGTCAGATGCCAGGGTGCAAAGACTAAGCTGGGGCGTCAGAGGAACTTTGCACATGGTCTAGGGTATGAAGGGGTCACAGCCCTTGCTCTCCAGCTGACTCTGCTAATTCACCTGTCATGTGTGTGTCTCATCGCCGGGCTCAGTTGCCCAATCTTATTTCACCAGTGGCTACATTTCATCATCCGGTTTCCCTTCCCATAACGGCTCTGGATTGCATCTGGTTTCGATCTGAACCTCTGAACCAGGCTGTCATGCCGCGCCTTACGATGCCATGGCAAGAGTGCCTGCCCATGACAGCAGCACTAATGTGCTCTTCTGAACACCCTGGCGCATCTCACTCTCCTTTCCAGTTCTTTCTAGAAAGTGAAAGTTGGAAAGTGACCTAGACCTGGGAGAACATAACGGTGCTCTGAGACCTCCACCATAACACAAGGGTCTAACCCCAGGTGCCTCCTCTTTATACGTTGTCATCTCAAATCCATGCCTCCAAGATGAGACCCACGGTCCCCACTTTTAATGACAACTTCTGATCAAGACTTGTTTCTTCTGGATGAAGCAACTGCTGGATCCCAAGTTGGTCCACCTCTTTATCATTTAGTGTTTGACCCACATGGTGTTCTTTACTATTTGAACCAGTTGTTCACACTTCAATGTGAAATTTTAAATAAAAATCAAGATCTATGTATCTTTTGGAAAAGCATTACCTAGTCATGCCAGCATGCCCTCATGCAAACCAGAAGCCCTAATGGACTCAACAAATGGCCCCACGTGGCCCACATCCAAACTGAACAGCAAATCAAAAGCTCATCTTTCTGCCAGGATGGATCTATAGCTGGAATTGCCTGGGATCCATCTAGGATCTGGGTTGGTTTATCCTGGTGTAAATTGGGCAATGGAGAATCCTAAATATAACCTCTTACAGATTTTTATGCCTTTTGGATGAATTCCCTCTTTCTATTTAGTACGAGCAGCTCAATTGTGTACAAGCTGCCAATGAGTTTCGACAGATGTGAGTGGATTCCTCTATCCTGGTGAAGACGCTTGACTGCTCATGACGGCACTTTCATCCTCTGGCCAACCCCTGATTGAGGAGGGTCCCTCTGGCCATGAGACAAGACAGAATGGGGTGTTTAACCGGTCCACCAAGGAGGTCTTCTGGAGACTTCTTTGCAAAGATGCTGAGTTTAAGTGAGCTACCTGGAAATACAGTGCAAATAGAGAAAAGGCACCTGGATTTTCAGGCTTCCCAGACCTGCACAATGACCCAGACATGTAATCAGTATTCCTGAGACATCTTCTGTGAAGTGGTCTTATTTTCACTGCTTAAGCAACTTATGCTTAGGTTGTTACTTATACCCTCAAATCTTCAGACTTCTAAGTCTTAAAACTTCCACTTTGTGGTACATGAAGTGATTCAGAGGCATCTGAAGACTTTCCCATGCCTATACGCATGTGGTCAGTTTATAGAGTCAAATCTCCACGCAGGTCTCTGGGTCAAACTGTTCTTCTGCAGTCCCCTGTCCACAGTAGAAGAGAGAAAAAGATTTCCAGGAAGTTGTTTCTGGAGAAAGAGTAATCTCCCTTCCAGGCACCAACTGAGCAGAAGAGGGAAGTGGCTGCTGACGCTGTCAGACTGTCCAGGTGACACCTTGAAACATGAAAAGCACGCCTCTGGGAAGGCTGGGGTTTTGCTGATGTGTTCATTATCTACAGCTTGAAGTACTGTGACAGAGGAGAGCACAAACGAGATCATGGGCGGATGTACCTGAGCCGGCCAAGATCTGGTGTTCACACCCATTCATGTGCAGCTAACCACCTTCCTTTCTCCCACGGGAATGACAAGGGTGTTATGCAGCAGTGTGAAATATTCATCCTCTCCAGGTCTCAACATGCCATAGCTGTGGTAAACTTACTGAGAGCATCCTACATCCTCTGCCTGCTCAGGATGAAACACAGTATTAGCACATCATCTAAGGCAGTTTCACAAGGTTCCCTAGGAAGGGCAAAGCCCAGAACACCCGGGGCTCCCAATGCTGCACCTCATGATTCAATGAGAGTGTGAGGCGTTCTTCCAGCTTTTGTTTCACAGCAGGGTTGATTTGGGTGTGTTAACAAGTCATCGAATCCAAAGAAAAAGCTATAATCTTAAACTAATCTTAAACGGTGACCAATTTATAGGAGTGGGGTTGCCCATTGCAAAACCAGCCAGTTCTACTGAATTCAAACAAATGTATTTCTACTCAGCTCCAAGTTTCAAGCTGAGTTGGAGCCAACTGCCCATGGGAAAAGGCAGTCAGGCTAAGAAACTACAACTCAATATGTTAAAAAAAATATTAAAGGATGTAAGTGACAGTTCAAGTGTAGTACTGCTGTGGTTAGAGCTTACTGTTGATTTCCTTTTCCTATACTGCCCAACCCGAGATTATATTTACTACATGCATATATACACTCACACACATATATGTTCACATATACTTTATATATGTATACATATTGTACAAAATAATGTGTGTATATACGTGATTGTACAAATAAGGGGTTCATTATGACATTTCTACACATGCATAGATGTACTTTCATCCTTCTTGCCCTTGTTCACCCTTTCTTAGCTCCCTTCTCCTCTTCTACATCCTGAAACATTATCTATATAAGAGAAAGCACAAGCTAGTTGTCTTCCTGACTCTGGTTTATTTTGCTCACTCTGATGATCTTCAGTTCCATTGGATCTCCTATGAATGACGTGATTCATTGATTATGGCTGAATAAGACTCCATTGTGTATGTATACCTCATTTTATCTATTCTTCTTTGGTGGGCATCGAGGCTTATGCCAAAACCTGGCCATTATGAGCAGCGCAGCAATGAACACAGTAAAGCAGATGTTATGCTTCTTAAGGACACTGAAAGAGCAGGAGGCATTTGACTCAAAATTACAAGCCCCAAAGGCCTTCCTCCTCCACCCTAGCCCTGTTTATAACTGTGCATTTATCTCTACTGTCTTCCTGCTGTCTTCCAAATATGCACTCTCTTTTCTAGGTCTTTAATATCCGAAGGCTACTTTCACATAGGCCATGACAATCTGCAGTTACTATTTGATCCTCATCCCTGCCTCCTGAATTCTCTAGTTTGTGGTGCTTGGTGGGTGACATGCCCTAGGTCGCTTCTCCCTTTTTTAATGTTGGGTCTGTCTCCCTCATATCCCATTTGTTCTACACAATTTCACCCACTCCCACAACCTCACATATCCAATAGTATCTCATATCCATGTTACAGTCTTTGTAACTCCAAATCAGAACTCCTAGCTGCCTTCTCCTCCCCCTGTGATATTGCTACAGTCATTGAGACTAAAACCACACTGGTGTTCTGCCAATCCTACCCTCCACCCAGTGTCATACTAAGTGTAGGAGCCCTGTGCTCCCATTTCCCCAGCCTCCCAGGCTCTGTCCTTCACCCAGACCAAAGCAGTCTTCACGCCTCTCTTCACTTCCCTCCTTTGATCATGTCCCCAGTAAAAATGCAGTTCCCGGAACAGCCTTACTTCCCAGCACGCATTCAAGGAGCTCTGTCAGAGAAACCGGACGCTGTCTGCCATGGATGCTGAAAAGAAAACACTCCTACTGTGAGTTCTTCTGGATGCCTGTAAGCCTTGTGGGAGGAAGGGCCCAGGGGCTGACGCCAGGACTTTCTGGGTGCTATGGTTTATATCTGAAGTGTCTCCAAGACTCATATTTTCTTTTTTTAAAATTGATTTTATTGAGCTATACATTTTTCTCTGCTCTCCTCCCTGGCTCTTCCCTCCCCTTCAACCCTCTCCCATGGTCCCCATGCTCCCAATTTACTCAGGAGATCTTGTCTTTTACTACTTCTCATGTAGATTAGTTGTCTCTCTTAGGGTCCATATTGCTGTCTAGGTTCTCTGGGATTGTGATTTGTAGGCTGGTTTTCTTTGCTTGATGTTTAAAAACCACTTATGAGTGAGTACATATGATAATTGTCTTTCTGGGTCTGGGTTACCTCACTCAATAAGATGTTTTCTAGCTCCATCTATTTGCCTGCAAATTTTAAGATGTCATTATTCCTTCTGCTGTGTAGTACTCCATTGTGTAAACATACCACATTTTCCTTATCCATTCTTTGGTCGAGAGGCATTCAGGTTGTTTCAAGGTTCTGGTTATCACAAACAATGCTGCTATGAACATAGTTGAGCACATATCCTTGTGGCACGATTGAGCATCCTTTGGATATATACCCAAAAGTGGTATTACTGGGTCTTGAGGAAGGTTGTTTCCTAATTTTCTGAGAAATCACCATACAGATATCCAGTTTGCACTCCCACCAGCAATGCAGGAATGTTCCCTTTATCCGACATGTATTTTGTCGAAAGCTTTTTTAGCACCTATGAGATGATCGTGTGGTTTTTATTTTTCAGTTTGTTTATATGGTGGATTACATTGACAGATTTTCGTATGTTGAACCATCCCTGCATCTCTGGGATGAAACCAACTTAATCATGGTAGATGATGGTTCTGATGTGTTCTTGGATTCGATTTGCCAGTATTTTATTTAGTATTTTTGCATCAATTTTCATGAGTGAGATTGGTCTGTAATTCTCTTTCTTAGTAATATCTTTCTGTGGTTTGGGTATCAGGGTTCATAAAAAGAGTTTGGCAATGTTCCCTCTGTTTCTATTCTGTCAAACAACTTGAGGAGTATTGGTATTAGTTCTTTGAAAATCTTGTAGAATTCTGAGCTGAAACCATCTGGTCCTGGGCTTTTTTTGGTTGGGAGACTTTTGATGACTGTTTCTATTTATATATAGCAGTTATACGTCTATTTACTTTGCTTATCTGGTCCTGACTTAATTTTCGTAAGTGACATTTATCCAGAAAGTTGTTCATTTCCTTTAAGTTTTCCAATTTTGTAGAGTACAGATTTTCAAAATATGACCTGATGATCCTCTGTATTTCCTTCATGTCTGTTGTTATGTCCCCCTTTTCATTTCTGACTTTGTTAATTTGTACATTCTCTCTCTGCCTTTTGGTCAGTTTGGATAAAAGTTTGTCTATTTTGTTGATTTTTCTCAAAGAACCAACTCTTTGTCTCATTGATTCTTTGTATTGTTTTCTTTGTTTCTATTTTGTTGATTGCAGCTCTCAATTTGATTATTTTCTGCTGTCTAGTTCTCTTGGGTGAGTTTGCTTCTTTTTGTTCTAAAGTTTTCCAGTGTTCTGTTAATTCACTAGTGTGGGAGTTTTCTAGCTTCTTTATGTAGGCATTTAGTACTATATGAACTTTCCTCTTAACACTGCTTTCACTGTGGCCCATAAATTTGGGTATTTTGTGTGAACCCGCTGAGTTTTCTGGTTCCTGCCTACTCCCTTGGAGGTCCCAGACTCACGCCTGGACTCACAAGGGTCCTGGCTCAGGTCTACTCCCTCAAAGATCCCACACTCATGCCTGCACCCACAGAGGCCTCTGGCTCCAGCCCACTCCGTCAGCAGTTGCTCCCCTCTATCTGCTCCTGTGGAGTTCGCTGTCCCAGGGCTGCTTCGACTCAGGTCACTGGCTCAGTCCTGCTTCTGTGGAGTTCACTATCTCAGGCCCGTTCCGGACCAGGTCGCTGGCTCAATTCTGCTCCTGTGGAGTTCGCCATCCCAGCGATGATAGATCACTGTCCTAGATCACAGTCCTTTGCACAAACCAAGGCTCATATTTTTAAAACTTTCTCCTCTTCCTCAGCTTGTGACACTGTTTTGTGAAGCTGTGGAATCCACATATCCCCTAGTGAATCCTGGTAAGTCCCCAAGAGTAGGCTTTTGAAGATCTAGCCTCTGGTTCTCTCTTTCTCTCTCTCCCCCCTCCCCCTTCCTTCACCACGTGTGTGTGTGTGTGTGTGTGTGTGTGTGTCCCTTTGGCCCTGCAATGATATGAACAGCTCTAGACACACTCCTGTTGCCATGAACTGAGCTACTCCAACATGCCCTATCCCTACTATGAGGGATTAAAACTCCTAAAAATGAGACAGAATAACCCTTTCTTTCCCTAAATTGTTTCTGTTAGGTATTTTTGTCACAGCAGCACAAAGCTAACTATTACACTGAGCTGCCATGATCTGCACAGCACCAAGGACTGACCTAACTGGGTTGGAAGTTAGAGAGAGAGGAAAGCTTTGCCATCCTTCTGACCCTCAGCCAAGGAAGGCTTTATCACTCCACTCCCTTGGGTCTGAGGCATTGGTTTTTGACAAGACAATACATATTCATGTACAATACATATTCATGTCAACAATACGTACTCACTGAGGACTTCACTCACTCCCTACACTGAGCAAAGCACAAGCCTACAGGAACTCACTTTCCCATTTCAGCCTTTCTACCAACCTGCACAGGAGAAGTGTGTGTTGAGGTATCAGCAGTCTTTTTTACCTTGGCATGTCTTCCAACACCACTTTTGAAGTGTTGCTGATGATGAAAGTGCAGGTGAGATAGGACCAAGAGTAACAGAGGAACTAGGTGATAGTGGAGGAGCCAGGAGTAGTTAAGGCTCCATAGGTGATAAGGGATTCATAAGTGATAGGAGAGCCAGAGGTGATGAAAGAGTCAGAGATGGCGATAGAGCCATGAATAATGGAGGGGCTAGGAGTGATGAAAGACACAGGAGTGATTATTGGACTATGAGCAATTTTGGAGCCAGGGAGTGAAGATGGAGCCATGAGCGATAGAGGAGCCAAGAATGTTGAAGGAATCACGTGATAAAGATGAAGCCATGAGTGATAACTGAGCCAGGCTAAAGGAGGAGCCAGGGATGGTGGCATTGGAGTCATGTGTGGTGTAGAATCATAGGAGATGGAGCAGCAGGGAGTAACGGAAAAGTCAGAATTCTAAGTTAGACCCTGAAATAGGAGAATGGGAACACGGATGAGAATTTACCAAGGGTGTTTTATTATATCTATTTTTTTATTCTGAAGAATCACTTGCCATAGAGCCTGTCAGAGAAAGGAATCTATAGCCAAAGCCTTTTGCAACCGGGGGTCAGATTCTTGTGTATTAATTCTATGATCACATAAAAACCCTGTATGTCTTAGCCACTTTATTCCTAATGACAAAAACTAAAAACCACCCAATGTCCTTCAACAAATGAATTGTAAAATAAGCTGCGGCCCACTCATATCATGTAATACTATTCAGTAATACAGTAGAATGAGCTATTGACATATATATCAATGTAGCAGAATCTCCAGGGAACCATCCTGAGTGAATCAGTCTCAAAGAGTACAAGTAGTGTAGGTTCACTTACACAATGATCTTGAAAGATGAAATTATAGCAATGGGGAATCAATGGTTGCCAGGGGGGTATCAGAGGGGTGTGCGGAAAGGAAGCAAGCTTGTGCTTGACACGACAACAGAAGACATCACTGGGAGATGCTTGTGGAGGAGATTGATGACATTAATTGATGTGGGATGGCACATCTTAATTGTGGGTAGGACCTAGTTAGGAGGTATGGGGCTGAATAAATAGGAAAAGGCACACTGAGCACTAGTGTGCATATGTTCATTTGCTCTCTGCTCCCTGATTGTGGAGGGAATATAACCAGCTGGTTCAACCTCACTTGCCCACCGTGATGTCCTGTAGTCTGGAATCATAAGTCCTTCAGCTTTTAGTTGCCTTTATCAGGAGAATATTGCCTAGCAGTAATAGGAAAAGTAACCAAAACAGGTGGCCAACTTCGTACATAGATGTCATCGCATGCAGCGCCATGAACAACTGAGGGAAAATGGCCCAAGTCATCTCTGCCACTGAGAAAATGCTTACCTGTCAACACAATGGCTGGTGCTCCACAGGCATCAGCTCCCAAAAGTTCTGCTCAGAGGAGAGCACACTGCACAGGTGACTCAGCCATCACCATAGCAACATGGAAACATTTTCTATAAGAGTTCGACAGTAAACAACTTCTGCTTTGTGGCCTTTTGCTCCTAAATGCAACTGTTTTGTTTTTGTTTTTGTTTTTCCCCAGTAACTTAAAAGTAGTCACAGATTTTATGTAAAGAAACACTCATGGCTGAGTTCCTGTAAAACTTTATTTATACACTAAGGCTCTGTGCTAGATTTGAGCCAAAGGCTTGCAACTCTCTGTCCTTTCTTATTGCAGTTTGTACAGCATGTCTGTCTCTCTACGTCTCAGGGGTATGGATAATAACTATTGGCAGGTTAAGGGGAGCACTATTTAGGTGAGGACCACACAGGACCGCAGGATGTGGAAACCAGATTGGACACATCATATTGGCCCTTGTTGGGATCCTGGTTCTCCTTAGAACCAGGTCAGAAAAGCTAAGGCAAATGGGGAGCTGATCTCTGTGTGAAAGATGCCTGGGTCTTCCTCCTTATTTATGCTCCTGAGGTAAGCAGATCTTAGATCTGAAAAGAAAACAATCCATAGAATGTGAAAGCAAGTCTCCTGGCTCTTGCCTCCCCACACCATGAGATAAGAGTATTCACTCCTCCCTCCAGGGACTAGAAATTTGGGGCTGATGAAAGCTCTCCCTGGGTCACCTTTAGGGCCACTCCACAAAGCAGGGGAACTTCACCTGCAGGGATTTTAGTCAAGGTGATTGCCACAGGGTCAAAGCCAGCCATTGTTTTCAAACCTCATTCCTTCCAGAGTCTTCTGCTCCCCCACCCCTGCCCTACTCCCCACCAGGTCTTTATCTGTAGAAAACCCCAGCACTAGGACTTGGAGAGCACATTTAGGACCAAGTTTCTTAGCTGCAGCAGACAAAGACATGGGAAATGACTCAAATGCCAGGAAGGAAGTTAAAAAAAAAAAAAAGAAAGAAAGAAAAGGAGCTCATTTAAAATAAGAACAAAAACTAATGAAAAGCGACTAACATGACCAGGAAGGCGTGTGACATTAGCACCAGGGATTTTCCTATTAGTGATGCCAACGCCCACTCAGAAGACAAGAAAGAAAGTAGGTTAAATACCACCCTTTGCCCACTCATAGTGTCTTGTCTACAAGGTCAAGCTTTTACAGACTCCTCATGCGTGGTAAATTTGCATTAACTGAATTCCCTTAAGGAACTAGCTCCCAGAACAGGTGTCCTGCCCGCCAACCCCTGCTGTCAAATGAAAGTGGTATCCCGCTGTTGTCTGTGCCAGCCTCTTTGATGATCACATCAAATGGGTCACAGGTTGACTCTTTTGTGTCTGGTATCTTTACACTACTACTGCGCCTGTGAGATCCAGCCACACAGCTGGGTGTGGTTGGAAGAGGCCTACCTCCTCTCCTTGCTGAATATTCCACTCAGTGAATAGGTTTGGGCAGTGGATTTTGTAGCATTGTGTTTAGTGAGGTGGAGTCCTCCAGCTCCCTAAATTTAGTCTCCCCTCTGAATTCCCTAAACTGCATTGCAAGGGGGTGGGGTGGTATTGGTTAGTGAGCATCACACCCCTGCTCCCTCCAGCCAGGAGGAACCTCCTGCAGAGGGGCCACGTGTGATGCTAGTTCCCAGACACCCTGCACATCACTGATGTTTTGTTTTGTTTTGTTTTTTTCCACAAGAAGACAGGCAGGAAAGTAAGGGATGCTGCTTTCAGCTCCTTTGTCCTTCCTTCTACGGCGAACTAGCTCTGCATCCAGAGTCACTGTGTCTTTAAAATTCCCCTGGAAGCCTCCTTGGTCTTCTCCCTTCAACTCTCAACTCACCAGCAGTCAGATGACTTTTCTCAGCCTTGGAGATTTGGAATAAAATGGCTATATCCTCTAGTTGTAGATGGATGGTTTAAAACCAATGAACCAGTTTTAGGTAAGTGTTGCAAGAAGAGCCTCCAGACCTTACGTGGGTTCCTAGAGTCACACAGTTAAAAGCAGTGTATAAGAACCTAGAAATACACCTGACTTAGGGTGAGTGATACAGTCCTAGGCCTCATCTTTGAAGGAGAAACAGGGGGAGTGTAAAATCTCATAGACTCAATTCTGCTCTCATTCACACACGAAGCCTGTTTGTCTCCCAGGCAACAGTGGACTTCATAATAGGGTCCCAGGTATGCTAAAACCACAGAGACAGCGATAGTGACTGTGTCCTGCTCTAGCCAGCCTCGGGCTCTCAGCACAGCTCACTGCTTTGCTAGCATGGACCATTCTCCCAGAGAAACCCATGAATGGCTTTCTTGGCTTAGAGAACAAAGACCTCTGAAGGGTGACTCCAAGCACTGCCTCTGCGCACTGTGCTCCGTCTGGGACCCCCTACAGGCCCCAGAACCCATAATTATTACAGAGAAAAAAATCCTCTGGTTCCTGGTTGTGGCAGGTGGCAAGAAGCAGCTATTTTATAAGCATTCTCTAAAGGATTAACTAGCTTTACCCAGTGGATAGAGACATGCACTTGACTGGAAACCTGGGTGGCTCAGAAGATACAAATACAAGAGCCTCTTCTCCCCAGAGTTCAGGCTTACTCCTTGTGGGGCGAGTTCCTGCTGAGTCTTCCCACAAGTTTCCCTCCCAATACAAACATGTCCATATATGTGCAGTGCTGGCCTACTTTGCCACTGAGAAATGTCTTGGAGGGTGTCCCTTATCAGTCCCGACAGCAGGACATTTTTTTCCTAAGCCTGTATGCAGTGACCTAGTCTTTTTGCATTTTTTTTGGCCATTCCCTAGAACTGCTTGCTTTAGAGGAGTTGGGTAAAGTGTTTATTTTCCTTTGGGGTTTGGGTGTTATTCTTGTGGAAATGTGATGCATTTTTGTACAGGCAACTGTTTGAAAGATGTGTCTGCATGCTCCCTACTGTGAACTCTCTTTTCTCAGTTTGTCATTTATCTTTTGACTTCATTTATGGTATGTTTTTATTTCCAGAGCATTCTAATTTTTATCTAATTAAATGTATTACCCATGTGACTTTTGGCTTCATATTTGTGTTTTGCATAGAAAAGAATTTTCTTTCTCAGCCTCACATGCATGCAAAAATAAGAATAATAAAAAGAAGAAGAGGGAGAAGAAAGCTCTATGCTTTTCTTTGGTACTTCTACAATATTATTTTTTCTTAAAGTTTTTGTTGTTGTTGTTATATCAGGAGTCTACTTCAATTGATGGGAGTAGATTAAAGATGTAACTTAATTTTATTCTTGATGATTATGTAGTTGCCTAAGTAAAGAAATAATGGCTCCTGCTTTATTGGTTTTAAATACTGTCTTTATAATAAACTAAATTATTATTGTATGTTAGCTCTGTTGTTTGGGTCTTTTTTTATCACTCTGCCTGACTTTTACACACCAAAATGCGAAATTGGTTAATAAGTGAGTTATCATATTCCAATCATTCTGAATAACCTCTTTATCTAATTTCTAATATCTTTAACCTTGTTTTTTCTTTATGGCTCCTCCATTAAAAATTTCCATACATAAAAATTAACGTATCTACAGATGTTTAACTTTCAGTGGGGCTTATATCTCTCCCAAACCTAGAAATAACTTAAGGTGTGAGGCACTAGTCTCATAGCTTGGCAACTAAGTGCTGCAGATCACAGCTGACTGGGAACAAGACTCCTTATCCCGATCAGCATTCGAGGAGAGGATTGGTTAGATTGCCCACGACTAACCCAGGGAAAGAAACAAGTTCAACCCGCTGTGGGCAGTGTTTTCTACTGAGTGGGCATCACTTTCACACTTTTGCAAAGCCAAAACCTTGACAGTTCAGTGAGTCCTAGATTAGGACCTGTGCATTTGAATCCTAACAAAGTTTCTCTTGATAACTGTAAATATATGAATTGCTTATGAAGATATTCAAATGCTACAGTGCTGAATTTTCAAGCTGGGATCAACATGTTCTATTCTGTTTGAAGATTTCTGTCATAAAGAATGCATACTTTCTTTGCTGTTGTTAGTTCAGCTTTTTAAAACTCTTTCTTCAAAACTTGCTGCCATTGGTAGAATATTTTTCTATTGTATTTTCTGGTTTCTTTCAGTTTTTATGGACCAAAGGTTTTTGTTGTTGTGGCTTTTAAAGACTTATTTTTATTTTCAACTGTTTGAGTGTGTGGGTGTATACACATAAGTGCAGGGGCCTAAGAAATTCAGAAGAGGATGTTGGATCCTCTGGAACTAGAGATACAAGTGGTTGTGAGCCACCTGACATGGGTGCTGGGAACCAAACTTGGGTCCTCTACAAAATCAGACTCTTAACCACTAAGCAATGTCTCCAGACCCTTATGGACCAAAGTCAATGAGATTTTTGCAAGCTGGGTTTGTAATCAAGGACATGTTTGTGCAACCCATGATGTCTTATATGTTTTCAGTCTGTTCAAACCCTGGCACTTCCTCTGCTTTTAAATCCTTAAACTGCACATTTCTCCCCCACTTCAAAATGGTGTATTAGGTGGTGTTCCCTTGCACCCTTACTCCGGGCTTTTATGAGAATGTTCCCAATCTCATTTTTAGGCTTGTATTTTCTTTTAATAAAAATACTTTTATCATATTGAGGAAGCAAAAATATTTCTTCTAATCTAACTATTGTCTTGTTTGATTGTTTGTTTTTTTGTTTTTGAGGTAGGCTCTTACAAGATTTCTGAGTTGGCCTCAAACTCTGGGTATTTTCCTGCCTCCGTTTCCCAGGGCTCTGGAATGTAGACGCTGCTCGCTGCACCCCGATGGATTTTCAAATCAGAAATGAGTTCAGTTTTGTGAAACACCTTGCTGACCTCTGTGGAAACCCTGGTGTCTCTCGCTCTTCGATTTAGTAGTTCTCTTGTTATCAGAGTGCCTCATGCTAAGTTTCGCTCTGCCAGCTACCAGGAGTAGGACAGTTGATGGTTCACAGCCCTCTCTTCGGCACATTCACCTCAAAGAGGACCCTTCTACCCAGAGAGCATTTGGAGGTGGGTACACTCCAAGTCACAAAGTTGTATAACCCAAACAATCCCTCATTCAGACACTACCAAAAAATGCCACAAATTGCATTATGTTTTTAATCTGATTCATGAAAGGGAGGTGATTCCTCCAGTTTAGATTCCTCCAGTTTAGAGATGCGGGAAGATCCTGGAAGTGATTCACCACCACAAAGAGGAAAGCTTCAGGGTCACTTCCTTGCAACGGGAAGTGACTTGTTCTCTTGAAGGCCTGTTGCTGCTTTGACAAAAGATTCTGTTCCAATTGCAAGGTGAATGGTCACAGCTAAGATCCATGACAGAACAGGGTAGAATCTGCTTTCTAATTCCCTTTGTTGGAGCCAAAGTTGATAGGTGCCCTGTTTCCACAGCTTGGGTGTTCTGTTTTGTCTGTGCACCCCACCTCCCATCAAGGCGGCTACCGAAGATGTGTCCATTTCTTGGCAATATTCTGGGCCTCTGAAGTTCTTGAATCTCTGCTAAGCAGGACCCTTGCAGGTTGGGTGGGTTCTTCCCTAGCTGGAGTACCCTTCTACAGGTAGGACAGCCCTTGGGTTGTATGTATTGGATCCAGAAAGGACACAGCCCACTGTGAGTGCATGTGAATACTGGTGGACAGGATCTGCGTGTTTATTTGTGTGAATGAAATATCCAGAAGAGCAAGGCAGAATGAGATAAGGCGAAGAGGAAATATCATTCTGGCTTAATGTGTGGTGGAGTATTGAGTGGATTTGCAGGGGTGTAATTATCAGGGTCTCCAAGAATATCTGGACCAGCTATGAGTGGAGGTTCAGGACTAGCTCTTATCGCAGTGCCTGCCCCTATCAGCCCCATTCAGTTAGGGATCATGAAGAATCCGAAACTTCTTCCTCAAATCGTCTCTGGAGTCTTTAAAATGGTGAAGATATTTTTAGGTATATTAATGCTTGTTGGACTTTACATATTTTTTTTAATTCTTGAAGCTGAGGTTATGGCTCAGTCAGTAAAGTATCACGCAAGAATGGGGACTTGACCTCAGTCCCCATACTTTGGTGTATACCTATAATCCTAGCCCTGGAGAGGAAGAGACAAGCTGGGCCTTGCTGGCCAGTGAATTCAGACAAATCGGAAAGCTCTAGATTTAGTGAGAGACCTTGTCTCAACAAAAAAGACACAGAGCAATCAAGGAAGCTATCTGATATTGAATTCTGTCATGCACAATTGTACACATATATTTGTACACACATGCAGGCATATACACACAAATGCATATACACAAATTAAAAACTAAGATTAACATTTCTTTATTTCCTAGAGATTTTCTGAGACATTTGTAGATGAATTACTATCTTGTTTGGACACAGTTGACATGAGGTTGTTACACAATAAACTAATTGACACAGGTCCATGGATAGATGGAGATCACTAAATTACTAATTGTTGTTCTAATTAATCTTCCCTTGATTTCTATGTGTTTGAAAATGTCTGCAATAAAAACTTTCAGTTGTAAAGGGGAAAAAAACCTGACAAAGTCATGTCCTAACTGTCTAGGGTCTAAGGAGTAAACCCTTTAAGAGTCCATGAAAACTTACATAAACATGGAAAGTAGTGGTAAAATTAAATTTGCTGTGAGGGACAAACCTTATGTAGCCAAATGGACTGCACCACGTTTATAACATGGGACAAGGAGTGACAGAATAATGGCCATGATTATAAAATAGATTTTGCTCAGACTGATGGGGGCAGGGTGGAGGGCTCTTCCCTCATCACTTAACTTACAGCAGCCCATGGAATAACAGCACATCTCTGTAAAATCTCACTTCAGGAGGGAGGGAGTTTATGCTGAAGCAAAGAAGTGCTTTGGAAAAGTTGTTTGGCCATATGAGCCGAGCACCAGTTCTCAGGCTTGATACCTTGTCAACTTCCAGTGAGCAGAAACTGCCAGAGACAGGGATGAGCTGCTATGAGGTAAAGCCAGGGTCCCTGGATTGGGCAGGAAAAAAAAATCCATATTGGGCTTGGTCAGCAGCCATTGAGAGAAGGGGGCTGGTCTTGCTTGCCAGTAATTGACATCAGCAATGTCCCCGGGACAGTTTGGCTGACAATTCTAGTTTTCTGACCAAGCTGCTATCTTCCCCCTGAGATTCACCAGCCTGCCGTGTGCTTAGACCTCCAGTGTGCTCTCCTCCAACATTGTTTCTCTGTCTTGGGAAAAACTGGTAAGGCCCACTCTGCAGCGTAAGGAGGTGCTTATGATGAGACCCAGAGATTCATCCCAGAACAGCAGGAAGACCAGCAATGACTAATTGATTAGCAACTTCTCATATTTTCAAACATTTATAGTAGCCATGGGAGGGGGCCCAGTGGTTAGGTCAATCATATTCAAAAATGAGGTACTGACGTATGTAGATACTTTCCTGGGTCAAGGTCATGGCCTGGTGTGATTTTGAATTCCAAGCCTTTGACTCTATTCCAATGTTTAATGTGTGACACTTGAAGCAAAAGGTTTAGCCACATAGGACAAACATTCAGTCACTGAGAACAAAGACAAAGTGGTCCCCACACTGCTTGGCTCTAAGCAAGTATCTTGGGAAGGTTGGCGCTGATACCCAAGTTCTTCCACAGTGAAGAATATGAGGGACAACTCAATGGAGGTTCTTGGAGGAAAGCCTGCTATCCTGCATCCCATGTACCAGGCATCTCAAGGCCTAGAATGACCCTAGCTGATCACTAAGCACAGAGCATGGAGTGGGGAAGGATAAGCAGCCCAGGGGCCACTCATGCTCCCCAGAGCCATACACTCAGCTGGCACAGTACTGAAGGCTGAAATTCCTATTCCCTAAAGCTCAAATTTCCTCCAATCAAAAACCCCTAAAGCCTAAAATCTCCACAACTATAATTCTAAACCATTAAAATTAAAAATATTGAAATTCTAAATTCTGAAATCCAACAAGCCTCAAGACCTACGGTGGGGAGTCCTGAGAACAGCAAAGTCTCCCATTCAGAAATGCGTCACCATCATTTGCACTGATGTGTCCCTTCCAGCTGATGAAATCCTAAGAGCAGCTACAGAACTGAAGCCACAACTGCCCAGAGAAGCTAGGGAAGTCACTGGCTGGTTGGAAACAGTTCTACTCTTGGTAGGGTAGGCTGCCACTTGAAAAACAGTTCTGGTGACCTTCACTAAGACTGTGGCCATCAGTCCTGTGGCAGTCATGGGGACACATGAGAGGGAAGGTAGTGATAGACTTGCATGTAGCACATCTGATAGCTTACAACTGTGATGTTCAGGACTATACACTTCTGGAGTATGGACCTAAAGCAGTGTAGCCTGCCATCCTGTAATATTTCCACCATACAGATATCATAGACCCAAAAGAACTCAGCAGCATATAGTATTATAAAATCAAGTAAAACTATCAATAATTCACAAATGAAAAAATATTTGGTTTTGTTTTCATATTTACTTATGAGTTTACATAGTTCATTTTGTAATAATGGCATTATTATTATTACCATTATTTATTGTATACTAATGACTGAAAATTTTTCTGCCAACTGTAGCCACCATGTGCAGCCCAGAATGCCAATGAACGTGAAGGTCCTGGCTTTGGGAACCTAACCAGGCACAGAGGGTTTCTTATGATACAGTGAGAGACAGGGCTTAGCTGGTTTAGGAATGGCTGACAATAGGAAGACATCCACACAAGGAGACCAGTATAGTCAGAAAACACAGGCCCCCGGCAATACATGGCGATGATTAAGTCTAACCCTTATAGACAGACAGTACAGGAGTACAACAGCAGTTCAGCTAGTAGGCCACAGGTTAAGTCCTAATATGGAAGGCCAGGGTTCTCCTCTGCAAGACAAAGATAGGATTTCAGGAAATGTGTCAGATCACTCCTTTTATTAGATTCAAGGTCCAGGAAATAGTGTCGGCCTTACTGGGCAGCTGTTGATTTCATTGTACAAAGGATTCTCCTTGCTAGTCAGTGGGAGCAAGCTCCTCCTTGTTGGACACCCAAGGGCTGTGAGTCACTGCTAGTTGCCTAGGCGACATGGTGCTTTGCTCCAAGCTGGTCTGCAGGGTTGGGCATCAGCTATCTTAGAACTGCATTCTTGCTGCCTGTGGTTTTTCTTGCTGCCAAATAGCACATGTCCAAACTGACTTTCAGAAGTGCAATTAGGTTAGGGCCCAGCTATGCTGAGTTTTAGGGAAGGCTGTTAACTTAAAAAAACTTAATGGACTGGGTATGTGACTCAGTTGGAGAACACTTGTCCAATGGGCACATGCACTAAGGCTCCCAGTTCTAGCCTCAATACTTCAGATAAGAGAAAAGCAATGAATAAGATAATAACCTTGTTTCTGCTCTGAGCCTTGGCTTTTAAATTTTACACAGTTAAGGGATGAAGAGATGGCTCAGTGGTCAAGAGTGCAGCCTGGGTTCAGTTCCCAGAACCCGTGTGGGAGCTCAAAACCATCTGTAACTCCAGTTCCAGGGGATCCAATGTCCTCTTCTAACCTCGGAGGGCACCAGGCATGCAGGTGAAGCAATACAGATATGCAGGCAAAACATTCATACACATAAAAATCTAAAAATTACCTAATTATATATAATTAAGGCTTTAATAGATTGCTAATATAAATGAGGATAAAACGGTAGGAAGTGAGCAAGTTTTTTAATTATTGCATTGAGGTCTATTAACCCAGCCTCACCCACAGCATCTGCTTTGACTCGGAACAAATTGATCGACTCTTCTAGGACTTTAGCTTTATTACCCTGATTTAGTGATATCTCTATCACCTCAAAACCTTTTAGGGGTAACCAAGCACAAAGGACTTAGCTGCATGGTGATCATAGATGATTTGGAAAGCCCACATCACCCTAAGGCTACAGGTGAACAATCGGCAGACAGTCAAGTTCAGGCTGACTGTTGAGAGCCACAGGGACTGCAGCAAGTACTTGGAATTCAGAATTAGAAGGGCTCTTTCAAATCCACAGAAGCAGGGAAATCCCCCATTTCCCCTAGATTCCAGAGAGCATGGGCTTCCTGCCCTGCAGCTGGTCCGTGAGGTGTCCGGGAATTAATAAAATCCACATCCACATGGGGATCCTGCTGCTGTGCAGCTCTCATGTATTATATAGACTGTTGCTTTCTCAACCTGGTTTAAAGAAAACGCCTGGAGATTTTTGGATACCTCTTTCATTTAAGGCATTTAATTCAGGGCCTTTGTGAGGTGGGCAGGAGGACAAATGGGATGGACCGGGGAACTTCTGCTCTAATAAAGTGTTCCTCAGTATTCTCTGAGGCCCCAGACAGCGCCTATGTGTTTCAGATCTTTGCTTCCAGAGTAGGCTGCCAGCCTGCACTATGAGCATTCCTGCGCAAGACTCCCAAGCTGGGGTCACTGGTGGGCAGGGAAGGCTTGGAGAGTCCAGACCAGGCACTGGTCAGTCTTTTGTATCGAGACCAGAATGGAGTTGAGCCTTGTCTATCTACGTTTCAGGTGTGGTTAGAATACCTCTGGATTCATTAATCCTCAACATTCAACATGAAGAACACCATGCTGCTGGCACATCCAGGAGACGGTGACAGCTGCAATCATGTGACAGGAGGCACAAGCTGGTAGACAGATACATTCTTTTCAGAACCCTTTGGGGCAGAATGGTGCGCCAGAAATTTAACCCAGGGCCTTGTTCATACTAACCACATGCTCCACCTCTGAGCTGTACCTCAGGCCCCACTGTGTTATTTCCCGATTGAAAAGTAGACAGAATTTTTAACATTTAATTTCTATTGAGACTACATATGGAAGAATGTTTTAGACAGCACAACACCATCAGATGCCTTGTAAAGCACAGGCTCAAACTAATCCAACATGTTAAAAGTCGTCCATGAAGAGCCACGTGAGCCCTTTTGTGGACAGTATTCCCACTGCTCCGGCCACACTCTGTTTCCAGGCTCTGACCCCTTATTTCATAAGAGCAAAGGAATCAGATCCAGAAAGGTGAAATGACTTGGCCTAGTTGAAGGAAGCACCCGTCCAGCTGCAGAAGTCAAAGTAGAATATGGTGTTTACATGTATGCAAATATATTGTGCATGTGCGTATGCAAACCTGTTATGCACTTGTGTGTGCTCATCTGTACATGTGCACTTGCACCACTACTTTTCTCCAGATGACTACTCTTGAGGGAATTCACCCTAAAAGAATTATCGTTATTATAAAACCAGCATTTATTGTTAACATAAAGGAACTATGGAAACAAAATAAGAGTATTATAAGAATCCAACAATAACAATACAGTTAAGTAAACTGTCATGCAATGACAGAATGATGAATTTTGTATAACTTGTTATCAGAAGGTGGTTTATGCACATCCTGGGGAATGTTTATCTTTCACTGTTCAAGCAGAGGAACCCCAGTGTTACAAACGCTGCAGTCACCTTAGCCCTGTCAACCCTGGGAGGAACGCACTGACGTACCAGCAGGAGGGAGAAGGAGGTGAGCACATGAACACCTTTTTGATCCTAGACAAGTCTGTTCTTCCCAGCTTTCTATAGTTAGAGATGTGTGTATTTCAGACTGGAGAGAAACCAGAGCTTTGTATAGATATATGTAAGTCACCTTCTCACCTGGAACACTTTCAGGGCTACGCCTGTAGCAAAGCCCCATGTGGATCTTCTGGTACGCCAAGGCATGTAAAAGATAAAAGGAGGCCTTCTTTGTTATACAGTAGAAGCTTTTGCTCTACAGGTTCCAAGTATTTTGTTCAACAGAAAGCTCCATTGAACAGTTTTCTTTAGAATGTTCTCTCTGATGTGGCCATGAGTAGCTTGTGGGAACAGGTTCTCAAGCAAGCGTCACCCCATACCTCAGGAGTAAATGGAGCTGCCTAATGCCTCTTACCTTGAGCTTCTCTTCTCCTGCTTTCCTGAAGCACCTTGAGAAGTCGCTAGCCTCTGGCTTTCTGCTGACCGCCATCAGGCTTCTATATGTTATAGACTCTCTAACTCTTTACTGTGTTGAGTGTCCTGAGCCTTCAGCAGGCACTGAGGCGACCAGTTCAGACTCTGAATCTGCTCCTGGGGTCTGGGCCCAGGCCACTTGAAAAGCTCTTTTGTCAAACTGCCGTCCATACTGTCCCTGTTCCTAACCCGGGGGGAAGCCAGGCAGGTAACAGGTTCAGACATTTATGATCAATCAATCAATTATAAATCAAAAGAGCCCTGTTATCAGCTAGATAACAAAGGCAGCCCATGTCCACCATTCCACGTAAACTAGCAATGCGGCCTACTGTAATATGTCCTCCCACTGAGGACCCCGGTGAGGGAGGCAGACATGGAGCCAACTCTTAAATGCCAGGGAAGCTATTTGAAACAAGCTTGAACTAGCGGTGCTGAAATAATACTCTGGAAAAACTCATCAGCTTTGCTTTGTGGAAATCAAACCCCAGACAACAGCCAGCAGCTGGGACCACTCCAGACACAAGCCCTTCTTAACTGTCAGCTTTTCCTGAGGCACCAGCATTCTGTTAGGCGAGACTCTGATGAGGTTCCAGGTGAAGAATGAGGACAGATTCGAGGCCTTGGTGGGACTCAGGGTGGCCATAGACCTGGTGGCTGAGTCTATCTCTGGTCCCCATGGTGAGGAGCAGGTACTGTGATATCCTGAGGGAATGGAAGGCAGAGTATCTCTACAGAGGGAACTGGGCCTTTCCGCCATTGTAGGGAGAATATAAGTAGAAAGTATAAAGACAGGCTGGCCCTGTATATAGGAAAGCATGCTGTTATGGTCTGAACAGGAAATTACCCCTCCCCGCCTCCCACTCACATGCTCTTAGGTTTGGGGCTTAGCACCCAGCTAATAGCGCTTTTCTGGGAGGCACTGAAGACTTTAGAAGGCGAGTCATCCCGTTATGATGCAAATCAGCTTTTGTCATTCATAAACAGTAAAATTATCTCTATAGCAAAGAATTGTTTTAGGATAGGTTTCTTTATGATTTATTATCAGTGATGTTTAGTCTGAATCTTTATTTTATGTATCCATGTAACAGGGTTGTGCAAAAAGTTCTCAGGCAAAAAGGGGACACAAGAGAAAAAAACTAAGGCATGCAATCCTGAGGTACAAAGGAAGGGACATGGATTTCGGGTTATGATGGGATGCGATAGGTGAAAGAAGAGCCCAAGGGACCAGAAATATTACTAGGTTGTTTCAGAAAGGACTTCAACCACAGCCTTGCTCTGTGTTTGCAGATCGAAGTGGTACTCGGAACTTCTTGTGCTTTTTCCACACTAGGCACTACCTTCGGCTTTTCAAAAAACACACTTACTAATATTCCTAGATTTTTCTTTACGTGCGAGCACCTAGGTGGTCCAGTATCTCTGATTGTGCAGTCAGTCCAAAAGGCAGATTTTACTGTCCTTATCTTGAAGTCCTCCTAGGTCCACCAAAGTGCTGGAATTTGTTGCAGGTCATTCAGTGGGTAAAGACTTGACCTTCAGTTTGTGCCACACAGTTTCAATCATGCCCTTCTCTATGCCATTCTGTATGGAGAAGAGGGCACAGAGAAAGGAGGGTGTGCCTAAGGGACCAAGTGTGCACTGTAATTCTTTCTTGCTACACTCAGCTGGAAAGGTGTGACACAGTGGATGTCTGTCACCCAGAAGCCATTCTCAACTGTCCTGCTCATATGGGTATGGTGCTTTCTCGGTAATCCCTGGATTTTAACTTTAAACCAACAAAACCGAGAAAAGACAGACTACTTCAAAATCCTCAGTTCACCGAAGAGAGCACCAGATGCCGGGGGAGGAAGCAGCTGTCCCAGCTTGCAGGTTAGCTAGCATTGAAGGTGAGGAGACACTTGGCTAGCCCTTTCCTTCCTAACCCCAGGGTCCCTTCCAGTTATTCAAGCCATTCCTGTGTGTGGAAGTCCCTCCCTCTGCTGAAGTCTTAGCACAGGCCTGGCTGCCTGACTCCTTGCCTCTCTAGAGCGAACCATCTTCTAGATGCTTTGAATCTGGAGAATCTAGGCAGGCTCCTCTGAAACAGTTTACAGCACAAATAGGCTCAATTTCAGGCTTCCCTGTCCCATCATGGGTAGATGATGCAATGGTTTCAAGGAAACCAAAGTCAATTAGCTTAATTACAGAGATAATAAGCCCTTTATTATAAAAGAAAGGAAGGAAGAAAAGAAAGAAAAGAAAAAAAGGAAACCTCATTTGTTCTCTGCCAGGTCTGTCTCTTATCTGTCTTATCTATCACTATCTCTATGGCGTGGACAGAAACACCCAACTTCTTTCAGCTTTCAGAAAGCTTTAGGCTTTAGCTAGCCTAACAAGAATTCAAGATAGGAGTGTCAAGTCACAAGACGTGGGGGCAAGAAAATGCAAGACCTTGTGGAAGAAACAGAACAGGCTGCCTCTCTTTCCAGTTCTCTCCTGATGTCGCTGCCAAAACCCTTGCCCCAGGATAACATGTGAGCTGGAGAATGACCTAAACTGATTTAATACAGACTTCAGAACGTTGTGGCTTTTATTGTTCCCTCATGTGACAGTGTCACCTAGAGGAACAGGGCAGTGCACAACATTTTGCTGGTGTTACCAATTTCCTAACCTAGGATCCGGGACTCTGTTCCTCAATGGTCCCCCATTCCTCTATAGCTCGCTATAGAGGTAACGGAGATCACACCTGGGCAATAGCTGCTGGCCATGGCCCCTTGCGGGAGCCCTGCACCAAAGAGAAATATCTCCTGCTAGGAAGATGTCCACCACCGCAGTTGTATTTGTTCTTCCCGATTCCAAACCCCTCTGGATGATGGCACAGCAAGCAGACAGCGGTGTTCAGAGGCGAGATAATAAAGGAGAGTCTACAATAATAACCATATAGTCTATTTTAAGATTCACCTTGAAGCTAGAAATGTAGCTTGATGGTAAATTGTTTACCTCATCCTCAACCCGAGAAAAAGAGAAGGAGGAGGAGAAATCATAGTGATACCAAACATGGGCAGGGGGAATGGTCTCATCCCATATCTCAGGGAACAGGTGACCCTGGACATGACAATTCTTGACATGGAGGAGGTGCTCACCAGCCATATTCAAATGAAAACAGACCTCACTTGCGTCTCATGGAGGTGACACTAAAATATTATTACTTTACAAAATGTAAATGTGTTTTCCTCAGGCAGAAACCTTCCTCCCAACACGGCCCATTCACTTTGCCACAGAACTCCGTCCCCCACTTCCTAGTGAATTCCATCTGTGAGTTTTTCTCAGCTTCTGCCTCTGGTTTTGACATAGATCTCACTGCTCTTGGAATGAACCTGCATGTGCTCTGTCCCAGAACCTAGCCTGATATGTTCATCAAAATAAGGTTGGTAAGGAGCAAACTGGAGTGGATACTTGCTATGGTTTGGAGATGATGCATCCTGTCAAAAAAAAAAAAAAGTTCACGTGTTAAAAGAATGGTCCCCAGATGTGGTGCTATTGAGAGGTAATTGGTCTGTGAGATCACTATCCTCATCAGTGGATTGATACATTGATTAGGTCAAAATGAATGTTCTATTCAGAGGTAAGGCCTGGTTGGAGGAAGTGGTGCACTGTAGAAGACAAGCCTTTAAAGGCTTTCTTATCCCCAGACACTGCCTCTTCCTCTCTCTCCTTTTTCCTCCCCTCTATTGCTCTTCTTCTTTCCCTCTCTCTTGCTTTCTCCCCGACACGTATGAATTATCTTTCTCCTTCTTAACTGCCATGAAGTGAGCAACCTTCCTCTTCTAGTCCCTCCGTCACGATGCCTCTGTCTTGCCAATCAAAACAATGGAGCCAAGGGAACAGTTTGATGCTTGTGTGACTGAGCTAAATTGTTGCAGAATATTTCTTTACGCTGTGTGATGATGTGTCACTGTGGCTTAATAAAGAGATAAATGGCCTAGAGCTCGGCAGGAAGAGGTTAAGTAGAACTTCTGGGGACAGAGAGGTCTCAGGGAAGAAGAAAGGTGGGGAGGCAGAGGAATCAGGACATTCAGGAGGAGAGATAGAAGCCATGACCCAAGTGGCAACATGTAGATTAATAGAAGTGGGTTAATGCAAGTTATAAGAACTAGTTAAAAACAAGCCTAAGCTAAGGCCGAGTTTTCATAATTAATAATAAGTCTCTGTATCATTATTTGTGGGCTGTCTGACAGGACAGAGACTCCTACACTAAACATTATTTAAAGTGTTTCTCTCAGATATTTTGTCACGGTAAAGGAAAAATGGACCAACACAATACTCAATATCAGTCCCAAAGCCAGACAAGTACCCCCATTTGACGAGAGACTAGGGAAAGCTGGGAATTGTAGGAACAAGCATGTTCTTCCACACATTTGAATGAAAGCCAACCAAGCATAAATGATAATAGTGGGATGTAAGCACCTCCCTGGTCAATGGAACAGAAGTGTTTCTGGTTAGTAGCTTGGGCTCCAGACGGGTCCATCTTCCTTCCCTTGTCTCAAACTACTGGCTTTCATAGTATGAATTTGAAGCCCAGAGCCCACACATGGATTTCTAGAAGGAACCCAGTTCTCTTACTGCCCCTAAGCTCCCACTGTATTGTAGACCAACCACTGGGTTTCCTGAAGGAGCTCCATGGAAACCCCATTCCCCAGCATCCTAAGAAGCCTACAGATGGCCCCTGGGTAATCATTGGCAGGCTTCCTGCACTATTGAGTTCTGCCAAGTCTTTTATCAATTAACCCTATAACCTAAAGCAGCAGGACAGGAATCCTTAGAGCCCAGAGATGTCTCAACATTCATACCTAGCCCCGGATAAGCCTGAACAGTCAGGCTTTCTTGCTCAGATCCCACAACCTTGAGCCTTGAAGGAAGGGTCTGTGACTGCCCCCCAAGTCTTCCATATTCTGCTGGCATTTGACCCTCCCCCCTGCCCTGCTCATAGCAAGAGAATATTAGAGTCGTGAGAATGGGAACGCTGGAAGTAGACAACCTCTCTTTGTGTCTCATGTGTTTCATGTGTCTCCAGTTCTCCAAAGTCTTGTTAGGAGGTCATGATCACATGACCCTGCTGCACACTGGGAATCTAAGGTCCAACTAAAGGTACTTACACTCAAACTTCACACAGGAGGCTCAAGGAAGGATAGAGAATAGGTGGATACATCCCTTCACTTAATGCAGGTGGCATTCCATGTTCCTGCAGGGCCACACCACGAGGACAACCAGGCCAGTGACAACATCACATGATGACTCTGTAAAGAGAGGCTATATGTTTCCAAAGAGAGCAGGGCTTGCTAATAAGGAAACTCTGGGAAACACTTTCATTATTCGGAATCAAGGAAAACAATGATGGCTTGGAAAACACAATCCAAATGTGTGTCTGGAGCAGGGCTTCACAATCTCTGAAGAGGATGCTAAGGTACCGCAGGCCTTAACTCATGCATACATGCCTTGTTAGAGGTATACACACACACACACACGCATGCACACACACACACACACACGCATGCACACATGCACCTCTACAAACTTCCCAGGGTTCCAAGGAGAAAATGGAGGGACAGTGTTTCCCCAACTTTCTCTTAGGTGCTTATGCTGTCTCTCTGTCCCCAACTCCTAGATTCCACCATGATTATCTGTTGGATGGACAGTTCAAATGTCCTCAGGCACCATGGTACTTGCATAGGACACAGGATACACAGGCTGCTTGTCACAATAAAGAGAAGGCAGCAAGAGGCATGTGTCCACGCAGTTGCCCATGAGAAGAAGGGTCACTAAAGCTTAGATATGACTGTGGTCATGTTATGGTCAGGTCATTCCTAATGAGGAGTGTGATGAATAACAGGTCACAAGGTCTCAGACTTCCAGATCAAGAGACAAAAGCTTCTGTCTGACAAAAGGGGTGCATTTGATCCTAGAGCAACCACCTTCCCTTTGTGGGCACATTTGGCCCCAGCAGCTTTCTTTTTTTTTTTTTAATTAATTAATTTATTTATTTATTTTTTCCATACATTGTTTTGTTTTATTTTTTCCATTCAAGAACATAATTAAAGAAATAATTTTTTTTTCCTTTCTTCCCCTTCTCCCGGTCCCCTCCCACTACCCCCCCACCCCTCCTCCCTCCCCCTTCTTCCTTGAA
>PVIU01016754.1:0-44053 GCA_004026605.1 Ondatra zibethicus
ATCTCTTCTGCATGTATTAACTTTTTGAGAACCGAGTCTTTTTGAATGCACTCCTTCCTAGGCCAGGAGGGATGGGGGTGGGCCTTGGACTTCCAACAGGGCAGGGCACCATACCCTCTTTCAAGGAAGAAGGGGGAGGGAGGAGGGGTGGGGGGTAGTGGGAGGGGACCGGGAGAAGGGGAAGAAAGGAAAAAAAATTTTTTTATCTTTAATTATGTTCTTGAATGGAAAAAATAAAACAAAACAATGTATGGAAAAAAATGCCTAGATGATTATTAAAGCATTTGAGAAGTAAAAAAAAAAAGTATGAAATATGTAAGATATTCTTAATATTCTAATACACTTTAGATTTTTATATGTAAGTCAAAAATAGAAGAGCAATATGTGTGTTATGTAAAAAGATTTGTATGTAAATTTTTACACCATCTCTTTCTGTTTTATTTTTACTTTACTGATAAATATATATGTCTAGTCCCTACATCAAATTGTGTCTTAGGTAACCACTGCCTTACCCCTTTGCACAAATGTCACCTCTGCTCATATCCAGGGCCTCAAAGGCTTGTTCTGAGTCTAGAAATTATTTAAAATCTAGGTTATCACAGAAAGACATGTTTTAATCCTATGGAAAGATTCCATAAACAAAAAAAAGGATGATCAAATTCTTCCCATAACACTGTCACGATTTCAGCTGTTTAAATAAATTAATATGTACAAAAAAAAAAGAAAATATCCAACATCCTTTCTCCAAGCTATTTTACATTCATAGTACATCTAGTACATTGCTGTAATCTATGACAATTTATTGGACAATACCATACCTTTTCCTAGATATTCTCTGACATCTGTAATGACATCCAATTTATTCTTGATTTCTTTTGATTAATATTTATATTTAATTTATATATTCTCATTTTATTTTATTTAGTTTGAGACAGGATCTTATGTGGCTCACACTGTGTTTGAAGTCTTTGTATGAACAGGATTGACTTTCAATTCCTAGTTTTCTTGACTTTTCCACCCAATATACTCAGTAAGAATCAGTTTTCTTAGACCTCGTATGTGTATTCATATGGGCCTTGATTTCCATCTTGCTTACTTCACCTGACATAATACTTTCCATTTCCATGCATGCTGTCATAATGGCATAACATCAGTTTTTAATTAAACTATCTTTTTGTGTATGTCTCATTTATTATCCATTTATTAGTTGGAGGACAATTGATCTCTTTATAATTATTTTTTATTGATAAAAGTGTGGCAGAGAAACAAGATTGGACAAGTTCCTTTTAGACTCTGATACAATTTTTAATAACATGTTACCCAATAGCGCCAGAGGATTGTGTAAGATCACTCTAATCATATGTCTGCATGTTAAGTGAGTCTAAGAAAAGATTTAAAATTAATGTATGCACTATTGTATTTTATTTGCTAGCAGGACATTAAAGACTTAAACAGTACAGGAAACAATGATTTCTTTTCTTTTTAAAGTTGATTTAATTAACTAATTAATTTTGAATTTTTCAAGACCTGGTTTCTCTGTGTAGCCTTGGTTTCCCTAAAATTCTGTAGACTAGACTGGCCTCCAACTCACAAATATGTCTGCCTCTGGCTCACAAGTGTAGAATTAAAGGCACATGCTACCACTGCCTGCCTTAAATATATTTTTAATCAAAACAGAACTGTATCATTTCGGCCCCTCCGTTTCTTTACTGTCAGCCTCTCCATGTGCCCTCTCTCTAATAGCTCCATATATACCCTCAAGTTTATAGCCCCTTTTTAATAAGAATAAAAATTTAAAAAGACATTTTTTTTTGCATTTAAGATTACTATTTTTCAAAATGTTCTAGGAAACATCACAGAATAAAGAGAAAACTGATTTTTGCCAGAATTGTTCCATTTCTGTATATTCTATTCATTGCATCAAACAGAAAATTTTAATGCATGATAAGAACATTAAGATTATTCAAAACTGAGTCCTGAGGAACATTTTATTAGAGACCATCTTAATTAGTAGTGAGGTTTAAACAGTGGGCAGCATTCATCAGAGATGATAAAGACTTTACAGAAAAAGTTAAGTTGGATAGACTAATTCATTCTTCCACACAAATTGATTAATGTTTTAATTCTAAAGCAGTGGACCATGTTCCTTCTCTTATAAAACAGGACTGGGAGAATGTGATAATCCTACCTCCACACGCAAATAGTCATTTGGAACAATGTTACCACATGTTACCATGATAATGTCTTTTCCTTGGAGTTACCAGTCTGACACAGTGATTTAGATGGAGAAATGAGGTTAAAGGTACTTCTTTATCTTGCAGACAACCTGGAGTTGGTTCCAAACTACATGTGGTAGCTCCCAACCCTGCATAGTTCCAGTTCCAGAAGACATCATGCTTGACTTTTCCAACCTTCCAAGGCATGAGGCATGAGGCATGTGTGTGATATATGCATCAAAGCAGGCAAAATCTGTATGCATATAAAATGAAATAAATATAAATTAATAAATTATTTTAAAAATATGTTACTGTGAAAAATATGTTAGTGTTTATAACTTGTAATTCATGTAAATGTAAACCAGAAGTATA
Organism: Ondatra zibethicus; assembly: GCA_004026605.1. Classification (NCBI taxonomy): domain Eukaryota; kingdom Metazoa; phylum Chordata; class Mammalia; order Rodentia; family Cricetidae; genus Ondatra; species Ondatra zibethicus. The sequence goes on from PVIU01016754.1 coordinate 2,589, forward strand.
AATGTATTATGTAAATCATTGGAATAGGCAAATTATCATATTTTCTTTGTGTCTTTTTATATTATAATGTTACAGAGCAACACTAACATGCAGATTAAAATAATATTTAACTATTTCTAAAATTATTTGACCTACAATTAATTTTCACTAAATATGAGCAAAATAAAAATTTTTCGGCAAAGCATTATTTTCAAAGTGGTAGGATACAGAATAAAGTTTCACAAATAAATAAGTTTTCTATATATCACCAAGAAAGACAGATAGAATTGCATCATGTATATACATCTTTGAGAATAGTGTCAAAGAAAATTCAAGAAAGTAAATAACCTATGTAATAAAAACAATAAATCTCTAAATAAAATATACAATACATAAGAGAATGGAAAGATATCCCATGCTTATGGATCTTGTTACAATTGTGAAAACAACCATTTTATCAAAAGCTACTTATAGAATCAATCCAAAATACCTACCTCATTCTTCATAGAAATACAATAAAATTATCCTAAAAGTCATATGGAAGCCAGATAGTCAAAGTAATCCTGAACAAAATCAATAGTTCTGTACAGCTCACCATTCCAAATCCTAACATGCATTCGGGCTGTAAAAATAACAAACAAAGTGGGATTGACACAAAACAGGCAGAATAATGCTCCAAAATCTACGACCCAAACATGTAACTTCCTGCACCTGATATTTTACAAAGGTGACAGGAACATGAGTTGGATAAAAGCAACATCTTCAGCAAATGGTGCTGGGAAAACTTGAGATCTTCTTGCAGAAGAATGAAATCAGAACCCTTTCTATCACTTTACCAAAACACTAACTACAAGTGGATCAAGGACCTAAATGTGAGAACTGAAACACTGAAACTACTAAAAGAAAATGTCACAGTACAATGAGGGGTAGAGGAGGAAAGAGGTTTTTGAAAAACTATTCCACTTGACCAAGAACTATGGTGAACAATTGACAGAAGGGACTTTATAAAACTTAACAGATCCTATATACCTATAAAAAAATCAATCAGCAGATAAAGAGGAAGACCAAAGAATGAAAAAGAATATTTGTCATTGATTTACAGCTGATAAATATTAATGCCCTCCATATATAGAGAACTAAAAGAGCTAAGATTAAAAAAAAAAAAAACAAAAAAACTAAACCTGAGCTACTGAGCCTGAGACCTGAACATAGAGTTCTCAAAAACAAGAAACAAAGAAACAAAAAAACTGGTTAAGATTTATGAAATAGAAAAATAAATCATACTCCCTAGTAATTAGGGAAATGCAAAGCAAGCAGCTTTGATATTTCATCTTATCTTAGTAAGATTTGCAAAGATCAACAAAAGGAAATGGTTGAAAACAAATGTTGGTTGGACTCTGGGGGAAAGAAAAGTCTCGTTCACTGTTATTAGGATTGGAAACTATTGCAGTTACTATGGAAATAAGTGTGAAGAATTATCATAAAACTAAAAATAAATCTACCATATGATCCATCTATACCAAACCAGGAATGATACACCCTACTGGTGAAGACACAATGAACTTCAGATGCAGGTTCATGACATCCTTGGACTATAAATGATCTCAATGCCTTCTTCCTGAAGACTAACTTTCATGGTACCAAAGGCTACCATGCAGCTTCCAAATGAGAGAAAGAGCCAGTAGACTTTCCCAGGTATGGTACCTATGTAGCATAATGACTGGAATGGAAAAATAGCAGTAAGGGCACAGTAGTGTCATAAATACCTTGTGGACAATAGCAATTTTGTAATTAGACTTGACATTCATTAAACAACACAATTACCCCTGGTTAATGAAGCCTGGGATCCTTGAGAAGAACTTTATAGACAATACATTACTAAATCAACATAATTCTTGACTCACTCTATGTTTTCCTTATATGCAGAGCAAGTGTAGTCCTCTTATCTTATCAAAGACAACTTTGCAACACTTGGAGACCATTTCAGAAAAGCACAATCAATCAAAATGTAGAGCTACATACCCCATTCTCAATGGATAAATCTATTGAGATAGAACATCTTCTTTACCAAAAGTTTAGGAAGCATTAGGGAAAGGTCATAGAAAAATTGTATGAGACAGAGGATCAGGGTCTAAGCTGTGAGACTGTGTCTCTTTGTAGAATCATAAGCTGCCATCATGTATCACAAACATGGCACACCCCCACTTGACCTGTTTTGCATTCTTGTGGTTGGTCATTCTGGAAACAGGAACAAAAACAGGAACAATCTGTTGTTCTCAGCAATGTTTTTAAGAATGTTTACCTCTAAGCCATGTGAGTTACAGTGATGAGCTTCCTGCTTTTGCTGGCTTGGCCTCCCCTGCTGAGGGCAATATATACTGTGTGAGAAAGTGGAATAAAGGCTTGCTTGCAGTACCTGAAGTTGTGCTGACGTTCCTCACTCAGAGAACTACAGTTGCCGTGCTGGCAGGCAGCAACTGTCCAAACAGGAGCTGAACAATGACAATAATAATGAACATATCAAAGTTAAAAGGGGAAAGACAATGAAGCCTCAAGACTAAACAGGAAACTACAGGTAACTACGGGAATGCTGAGAGTGTGAGACGTGGTCTTTCCTAGGAAAGAGCAAACCACCTGGCTACCCAATATCAAATGCTCATACCTGAAATATTATGCAAGCAACATCATATAGCTGAGCAGTGATGATGGAAGTCACAAAATAATACCACACTCGTTCAGAATTATGTATAATAAAGGATTATTTATTTAGGGGTAGACTCACAGATCACAGTCCCTATATCAGAGTCCTCTACACAAACAGGGAACAGGAAATGAATCTAGCAGCTGGAAGTGAGAGCTGGAAGAGAGAGTGCGAACACACACTTTACAGCTGCATTAATAGTATGAGAGACCTTCCACGTCAACTGGTATCTTAAAGGCTATTGGGTAAAGGAGTCCCTACAGCAGAGTAGGTTATATTAAGAAATTTATATATATATATATATATATATATATATATATATATATGTGTGTGTGTGTGTGTGTGTGTGTGTGTGTGTGTGTGTGTATATGCATATACATATATGTATGTAAAAACTACTGATGAAAAAAGAGGGCCATGGAGTATAAAGCAAGCAAGGAAGAGTAAGTGGAAGGATCAGAAGGGAAAAAAGAGAAGGAAGAAGTAAAGTAATTATATTATGATCTCAAAAATGTTGTTCTGGCTTCCTGGATCTAAAGCATTGCCTGTGTCTAACAGGATATCAGAACCACTAAACTAAAACCATTTTTTTCTACTGGGCCAATGGATGCTGGTTATCTGGAGCCCATATATTAATTTGCTTAAGAAGAACCAGCTTCATAGGAATTGTAAATCTGTAAGTATTTCCTCAGTTCAGGACACAGACACTATAGTCTAGAAAGAGCTGAGTTTGCAATTCATGCTGTCACATGAATTCGCATGTGACATAACTGGTACTAGTATTGAAAGCATGAGAAACTCATGCAGAACAACTGAGGCTTGTATGCACTATTTGGCAGGACTGAAGTCCCTGAATAGAGGCCTAGAGAGGCCATTGTTGGGGTTGCAGCTTTGTGTGCAGAGAATAAGGTCCAGGGTTACAGAAGTATTTGAGAGAAGTTAAGACTTGACTCTATGTAGCAAGGGCAAAATCCCAGAAGAGAACCCATGAGAGAATATTAATGAATGTTCATTCTAGTTGCAGTGGACACTCATCATTTTAAAGATACTATTACAATTCAACAAAAGAACAAATTCATTGTGGAACAGAGCCAGCCTAAAGACTAGGAGTTAATCTCAGGTATTCAACATTGAGTTATTTACATTGTTGAATTTTTTTCCCTTTCCCCAGTCCCCTCCCGCTCCCCCACTACCCCTTCTCACTCCCCCTGCCTCCTTAAGAGAGGGCAGGGTACCCTGCCCTGTGGGAAGTCCAAGGCCCTCCCCCCTCCATCCTGGCCTAGGAAGGCGTGCATCCAAATAGACTAGATTCCCAAAAAGATAATACATGCAGAAGAGATAGGTCCTAGTATCATTGTTGATGGCTTCTCAGTCTGCCCCCATTGGCAGCCACATTCAGAGAGTCCAGTTTGATCATATGCTCGTTAAGTCCCAATCCAGCTGGATTTGGTGAGCTCCCATTAGTTCAGGCACACTGTCTCAGTGGGTGGACTTCCTTACTCAACTTCTCCCTCCTTCTGCTCTTCAACTGAACCTTGGGAGCTCAGTCCATTGTTCTGATGTGGATGTGGGTCTCTGTCTCTATCTCCATCCATCGGACGAAATTTCTATGGTGATATTCAAGATATTCATCAGTGTGACTATGGGAAAAGGCTAATTCAGGCATCCTCTCCTCTGCTGTCCAAGTACCTAGCTGGGGACATCCCCGTGGACATGTGGGATCCCCTCTAGAGCCAAGTTCTTGCCAAACCTAAAATGGCTCCCTTAATGTAGATATCTTCTTCCCTGCTCCAATATCCACCCTTACTCCATCTCCACCCTCCCACTCCCCAAATCTCTCCCCAGCCCTTCCCTTCTCCCTTCTTGCTTTGTTTTTATTGTGTCCTTTTCATGGTTTCTCCTTACCAAAGTATGAAAGTATTGACTTTATTTTTCCTTCTCGAATTATAGGAACCTACAATTATGAGGACATGGATATTTCAGAGAAAATTTTCAATTTTAGAGAGACTTTGCAATTTTAGAGGGACTGGAACATTTGAGACTTTGGTATTTTAGAGAATCTTTGAACATTTCAAAGATTGAACTTTCAAAGTGTTTGAAAGTCTTAGAACTTTGCGATGTAAAAAGCCTGCATGTTTTATATTATAATTTTAGCATGACCTCTGGAAACAAATGATAAAGGAAAGGTCATGTTTAGATGAAGAGTTATGTGTTTGTGTGTCAAGACAACTAGTCAATTGTGCTAGCTAGTGTTTTGTAACATTGGCAAGTTGGGGTCATCTGAGAAGAGAACTACAATTGGGAAAGTGCATCTATAGACAAAGCTAGGGACATTATGTGTATGGTACAGCTCATTATGGGCAGTACCACTGCTGGACTAGTGATCCTAAATTTATAAAAAGGTGACTAAACAAGCAATGTGGAGCAAGTTGGTAAACAGTGCTCACTCAGGGCACCTGCATCAGTTCTTATCTTCAGATTCTCCCCTTGATTTCATGCCCCCTTTTTATGAATGATGAATTATAATATTTAAGATGAAAAAAACATTTCTTCCCCAAATTGTTTTTAATTACTGTGTTTTATCTAAGGAATGAAAACACTAAGACACCATGAGCATATATGTACACACACACACACATACTTATATACACATGCACTCAAATGACATGTAATAAAAATTTACATATATGTATACCAATATACCTGCAATTTGTATGTATGCATACATGTACTTAACACCTATATATGTGATAAATTATAGTAAAATATGATTACATAATAATATTTTGTCAAATATATAAATGTATAAGCTAAAATATCTTTAAGTATGTACATATACATATACACTTGTATAGTATACTAAGTTCTTATTTTATTTATACTGACATAAAATTTTTTAATGAGTACATACATTACAAAGACAAAATCAGCTTCCCATTTTCAAAATCAAATTTTCATATTATTTCAGCAATAGTAATTGACTCAAGTTATTGAACTAACAATAATGCCTGCGCTAAAGTGAATTTTCTCAAACCAAAGCCCAATCAATTCGCTCATTTTGTTTACCATTCTTATCAACAGCTGCATAGTCAATAAAGCTCTTAGGAATTATGGTCATCATGACTTTGTGTTAGCTGAAAGACATAAAGATATTCTTTCTTACAAAGAACAGTTATTTATTGTTTTAGTTTTTTGAGAAAGGGTTTCTCTGTATAGCCTTGGTTTTCCTGAAACTCACTCTGTAGACCAGTCTGGCCTAAAACTCAGAGATTTGCCTTTCTCTGCCTCACCAACACTCCTATGCTAAGAGTAGTTATTATTAGTAAAACATAATAATTTGGTTTATTATAATTTTCATTTTTAGAAACAATATCATCAATACCACAAAAATATAATTTCATAGAAGCTCATGCATAGACATATACATGATTTTATTAATGACAGTAATAGTTTTTCATTTAATAAAATGTTGCTTGCACAATTCAAAATACCTTATCATAAAGAATGTAATTCAGAGGACACAAACCCAGTGTCACGTAATATCCCTTCACCACAGATCTAGGACAGGGAGTATTTTCTTTAATCTTAGACATATCTTATTTTTGTGGTGGTTTACATTTTTTATCCATGTTGAAATACAACAAAGGTGATATGCAACCTGAAATTTGTATTAATGAATCTTCAAAATTTTAAGTTTCTGATACTGATTTTCTTAATGGTTATACAAATTCACGATCCCATCAACACTGAATCAGGTTTTACTTTCCCAAGAATCTCACCAGCACTTCTTGTTTTTCTCACTTAAGTAAGAAGAAATCTCAACATAGCTTTAATTTAAATTTCTCTAAATTATACACGTATTGAACACGTTTAAATGTATGTCTTGAGGCTCACTAAATAAGAGGGAATACATGCTTCATAGTGTAACTAGTCACTGTCCATGGCTATGAAGTCATTGAACCTACAAGAGAGGCCACTGCTGCCACTTTTAAAACCAGTACAATATATCACTGTATTGTAAATACCTATCCTTATAGCCACATGTAGATATTCTTAATATCAAAGAAACTTCTTTTAATAGCAGGTGGAGACAATAAAATATTCATAATCAGCAATGATGTTGAGAATGGGTCATGTGCTACTAAATCAGAACTGATATATCTACAACCCATGAGCTTTAAAAGACTCAAAGAAATGTGTAGAATGGAGGTTGAAAGATGGTAGAAGATGGAGAATCAGTGCATCTTCCCTGACATAGTGTTTTCTATATGTAATAGGGAAATTATACTCATAAAATCTCAACAACTTGGTCAACAAAAAGATGTACAGAAGGTCAACATCAGTTGACATCCACTGTGTGGGGGGAAACTTTCACAAAGCCTTCCTCAAATAAGTATCTACAGGAAATTAATAGTTGCTAAGATCAGGAAATTCAACATTATCTAGAAATTAGCTCCTTGAAATATAAGCTCACAGCAACCAACTAGCTCTAAAGATCTATAAACATGAGTCACACTAAATAGAAAAATCTCTGTATGTGTATAAAACAGCTATATATATGTCAGTGTTCCCAAAATATTGTATAAGATTCTAAAAACTAGTAAAAAGGACTTAATTATTTTAAAAAATTTAAATACATAATGATTTTACTTATTCTTTGAAAATTTCATACAATATATTTTAAATATATTTCTCCTTCCTCAAGTCCTTCCAGATACTTCATCTCTTCCCTATTTACACAGACTCATGCTCTTTTTCTCTCATTAATAAAATGGAGGACAATTGTGTTGGCTAACTACTCCTGATCATAGGAGTTGCCCTGCAATGTGGTTTACATACCTATAGTTACTCCATTAGAGAAAACTGGCTTTACCTGTCTCAGCAGCTATTAAATTGTAGATAGCATCATGGCTTGTGTTGGGAATTTTACCACTGGGATTGTATCTGGCTTGAGCTTGTGCTGGTCTGCATACTGTGAAAATATTTTTGAGTTAATGTGTGTATCTGACTTGTGGTGTTAGATAACACTGTTTTATGTCTCATTACCCTTTATTTTATAAGGTTTTAATGTTTCATAAACATCCTTTGTCATTGAATATTTTATGTCTTTCTTTTTATAAGCATAAATTCCTATAAAAAATTCCCATACGGGAGCACTGAAACACAGCTTGCTCAAATATTGAGGGGACTTAAGAGGTGAGAGAACAGCCACATGGCAGGACAGCACAATGTCTAGAACCTCCACAGTGGGACAAAACCCTGGGCCTCTTCCCCATCTCTCTCAGCTTTTCTAGCCAGCCTGCAGGAGAGATTCCTGAAGGTAGTCTCCCCCAAAACCCAACCCCATCCACTAGCCCCTTCAAGCTACTAGCCCCATCCAGCCACCAAACTTGCCTATCCTCTTAAACCTCAGTGGAACTCTGAAACACAGCTTGCTCCAATACTGAGGGGACTTAAGATGTGAGTGAACAGCCATATGGTGGGACACACCCAACTCTCTAGGACCTCCACAATGAGATAAAACCCCAGGCCCTTTTCCCAACTCCCTTGGCTTATCTGGTCAGCAAGCAACGCCTGTAAGCAGCCGCCCCTCAAGGCGACCTCATTTACCTGACCCTCCAAGCTACTGGCCCTACCCCACCCCCAAACTTGCAAATCCTCCTGCAACCTTGGTGGAACTCTGAAACACAGCTTGCTCCAATACTGAGGGGACCAAGAGCTTACTACAATTAAGAGGTGATTAAATAGCCACATGGCAAGACACCCCACTCTCTAGGACCTCCACAGTGGTATAAAACCCCAAGACCCTCCCCCAATTTCTTGGCTTTTCTAGCCAGCCAGCAGGAGAGTTTTCTGTGGGCAGGCTCCTCCAAAAACCTGTCCACCAGACTGTCGAAGCTAACAGCCTCACCCTACCTAAGAGCTAAGAGGTTGCTATGATACTGAGGGGACCAAGAGCTTGCCACAGCACTGAGGGGACCAAGAAAGCAAGCAAGGAGAGACCAAGAGAGCAGTATTATAGAGACCTAAGAGGCTTCCTGAGACACAGGCCTTGACAGTACAGAGCAGACCAAGAAAAACTCCCAAACACTCAGACAGCCACTGCAAGGATTGAACCAAGACACAAAGACACTGTCAGCCTCAATGAAGGAAGAGATGGGTAGGCACCAATGCAAGAATTTATCCAACATCCTAAAAAGCAACATGGGAAAACCAAAACCCAGTACTCATACAACAGGAAGACTTGATAATCCTAACCCAGAAGTAGAAGAAAACGATTTTAAATGTAACTTTATGAAAATGAAGAAGACCTTTAAAAAGGAAATGAAAAACTTCCTCAAAGAAATGGAGGAGAAGACAAACAAAAAATTGGAAAAAATTAATAAATCCCTCAAAGAAACCCATGAAAACCAAGAAAAAACAATCAAACTGGAAGCAAATAGTTCAAGACTTGAAGACTGTTTACTTAGGTAATATTATATCCTTCTGGAGTCTTTGATGGTGTTGAAGAATAGTTAGATAGTTATAGTTATCATTTTCCTTTGTTATGCTAAAAGATAAAATAGATATAAATATTGTAACTGTAATTCTTGCTTGATAACTGTTTTGTTATATGTAATTTTACTATGTTAAAATGAAAGCCTTTCTTTTTTGTTTAAACAGAAAAGGGGAAATGGTGTGGGAGGTCCTTCTATATTTGTGTTGCTTTCATTGGTTGAATAAAGAAACTGCCTTGGCCTTTTGATAGGGCAAAACTTAGATAGACAGGGAAGACAGAACAGAATTCTGGGAGGAAGGAGGCAGAATCAGAAAGAGCCGCCATGAAGCTACCAGGTCAGACATGCTGAATCTTTTCTGGTAAGCCATGACCCCGTGGTAAACACAGATTATTAGAAATAGGTTGAATCAAGATGTGAGAGTTAGCCAATAAGGGACTAGAACTTATGGCCAAGCAGTAATTAAATTAATACAATTTCTATGTGGTTATTTTGGGAGTTAAGCTAGCTGGGCGATGGGATGTGACCTGCTTGCTCCTCTTACTACAGGATAGAAGATCAACTCGAAAAAAAAAAAATCAATAGCCCTCCTATATACAAATGATAAAGAAGCTGAGAGGGAAATCAGAGAAACATCACCTTTCACAATCGCCAAAAATAACATAAAATATCTTGGGGTAACACTAACCAAAGAAGTGAAAGACCTATTTTACAAGAACTTTATATCTTTGAAGAAAGAAATTGAAGAAGATACCAGACAATGGAAAGATCTCTCATGCTCTTGGATTGGTAGGATCAACATAGTAAAAATGGCAGTCCTACCAAATGCAATCTATAGATTCAATACAATCCCTATTTTAAAAAACCCAACACAATTCTTCACAGACCATGAATTAACACTAATCAACTTCATATGGAAAACAAAAAACCCAGGCTAGCCAAAAAAATCCAGTAAAATAAAGGAACTTCCAGAAGCATTGCCATCCCCAGTATCAAGCTCTATTACAGAGCTACAGTAATGAAAACAGCTTGGTACTGACATAAAAACAGAAAGGTTGCCCAATGGAATCAAATAGAAGACTCCTATATTAATCTACACACCTATAAGCACTTGATTTTTGAAAAAGAAGCTGAAATTACAATGTAAATAAGAAAGAATTCTCAACAAATTGTGTTGGCATTACTGGATGTCGACATGTAGAAGAATGAAAACAGATCCATATCTATCCCTATGTACAAAATACAACTCCAAGTGGATTAGACAACACAATATAAATTGACCACACTGAACTAGATGGAAGAGAAAGTGGGTAGTTGTCTTCAACGCATGAGCACAGGAGACCACTTCTTTAATATAACCCAGTAGCACAGACACTGAGAGCAACAATAAATAAATGAGACCTCCTGAAACTGAAAAGCTACTGTAAAGCAAAGACACCGTCAATAAGACAAAAAGGCAGCCTACTGAATGGGAAAAGATCTTCACCAACCCCACATCGGATAAAGGACTGATCTTCAAAATTTATAAAGAACTCAAGAAATTATACATCAAAATTCTAAATAACCAACTAAAAACTGGTGTACAGAACTAAACAAAGAATTCTCAGTAGAGAAATCTCAAATGGCCAAAAGATACTTAAGGAAATGTTCAACATCCATAGACATAAGGGAAATGCAAATCAAAACAATTGTGAGATACCATCTTACACCTGCCAGAATGGCTAAGATCAAAAACACCAGTGATAGATTATGCTGGAGAAGATATGGAGTAAGGGGATCACTCATCCATTGCTGGTGAGAATGCAAAGTCGTGCAACCACAATGGAAATCAGTATGGTGGTTTCTCAGGAAACTGGGATTCAACCTACCTCAGGATCCAGGGCAAAAGATGCTCAATTATACTACAAAGGTATTTGTTCAACAGCATTGTTTGTAATAGCCAGAACCTGGAAACAATCTAGATGCCCCTCAAGTGAAGAATAGATAATGAAAATGTGGGACATTAGAGTACTACTCAGCAGTAAAAAATAATGAAACCATGAATTTTGCATGCAAATGGATGGAATTATTCAGTGTGTTAACCCAGACCCCCAAAAATGAATATGGTATGTACTCACTCATAAGTGGATACTAGCCGTAAACAAAGGATATGGAGCCTATAGTTCATGATCCTAGAGAAGCTAAGTAATAAAGTGTACCCTAAGAAAAACATATATAGATCACCTGAAAAGTGAAAACAGACAAGATTGCCTGACAAAATGGGGGTGGGGCAAGAAGGGAAGGTGGAGGCAAAAGAGGAGGGGAGAAGGGGAGGAGGATGAGAACTTGAAAGAATGGGATAGTTGAGAAGGAGGAAAACAGAGATGAGAGCAAGAAAAGAGATATCTTGATTGAGAGAGCCATTATAGGATTAGCAAGAAACCTGGCTCTAGAGAAATTTCCAGGAATCCACAAGGATGACCCTAACAATAGAGGAAAGGGGTCCCATTCTTGACTTGCCCTGTAGTCAGACTGATGAATATCTTAAATATCACCATAGAATCTTCACCCAACAACAGATGGAAACAGAGGCAGCGACCCACTTTGGAGCACTGGACTGAGCTCCAAGGTCCAGTTGAAGAGTGAAAGGAATGAGAATATGAGCAAGGAGGTCAAGACCATGATGGGTGGGTACACTCTCTGAAACAGTCTACCTGAGCTAATGGGAGCTTGTCAACTCCAGCTGGACTGGGAGGGAACAAACATAGTACCAAACTAGTCCCTCTGAATGTGGTTGACAGTTTCATGGCTGGGGCAGATTGAGGAACCACTGGCAGTGGCACCAGGATTCATCCCTAATGCATATACTGGATTTTCGGAACCTAGTCTCTTTGGATGGATACATTGCTCAGCTTAGATATAGTTGGGAGGGCCTTGGACCTTCCCCAAAGCAATGTGCCTTACCCTCTCTGAGGAGTGGATGGGGGTCAGGTGAGAGGGTATGTGGAGGGAATGGGAGGAGAGGAGGGAGTGGGAACTTGGATTGGTATGTATAATAAAAAAAGTTTGTATTCTTTTTAATAATTAATTAATTAATTTAAAAAATTTCCATGCATCATGGACTGGAGAATGTTCACTGGAAGGAGTCAGTTGACTGAGAAAAGTGGTTCACTGTTTAACTTCAAAAACAACAAATAACCATTTTATTTTAAGCAAAAATATCATTGGCAGAACACAGGTACATCAACAGTATGTCCATGTACAAACAATGCGTCGAGTTTTTTGTGGTGACTTTCATATATAATCTCAGCATTCAAAGATGAAGTAGGATAAAGATAAACAAGGCAAGATACTACTGCAATGTGAGATTCTGCTGTAAAACAGTAACCAATATTTTAGCCCCAGAGATACAATATCAATTAAAGTGACATGAATTAACAAAATTGTTTGCAACAGCTAAAAAAAGATGAAAATACATAATGAACCCAAGTGCCAAAAATAAAAATGTATCACTATTACTATATCTAAAAAGAATTCATGCTCATAAATGTTTTTTTTGACAACTACTTTTTGTCCTGTGAAGCAGGAGAAAGTTAGACGAAATGGTCCCTTGAAGATGCATTCTTGTGTATAACCCATCCTGAGTATTTTCCTGAAGTAGAAATAATCTACTCATTGTCAATGATCTGTAAAAAGGATAAGGAAATCAGAAAAAAAGAAGGACTTGAACCAGATGGGCTGGACAGCAATAGGACAATTTCCAAACTACCGAGAAAGTAAAGGCACTAGCTAGCAAGCCAGAGCCTTGACCTGAACATGTCCCTGCTTTGACAAAAGCAGAGATGACTTTGTTCCTGTATTTTTTAACAAGTAAGAGAAAAATGTTTAATAAGAGAAAAATGTTACTAACCATGTGGAACAAAATTAATTTCTCATTTAGGAGACAACAGCTTCTGATAAGTCTCCCTAACATTCAGTAATAGGAAGAACAGGTAATTGAATTTACTACTACAGAGTTTAAGGAAAATCTTTAAAGAATATGGAGCTTGTATATGTAGAAATAAATAACTATTTTTCTTAGATTACAGAGAAAGCAGAGAAAGTCCTTGCAAAATACAGTTTTACTAGATTTAAAAGAAAATCTTGGTCAAAAACAGCCATTACATACATGGTGGCTGTTGATGGCAATTCTTCTGCCACCGTGCAGTCCTTGTCATTATGATTTTATTTGATTTCTATATTGAAAGAAACTTCATTGTGTTTGTGTGTGTGTATGTGTGTGAGAGAGAGGGGTAGTGGAAATGGATTCAGAGAGAGAGAGAAAGAGAAAGAGAGAAAGAGAGAGAGAGAGAGAGAGAGAGAGAGAGAGAGAGAGAGAGAGAGAGAACACCTGTGTGGATAAAAGAGAAAAATTCTCAAATCAACTCTCATGAAATCTGGGAATGTAATTCTTCTTTTAGGCACATTGACATGTCAAGCATACAAACATCTCTACCTATTCAGCAACCTCAGAAGCACCTAGTTTGTCTTTTAAAAATTATATAATAAGTAAGGTGTTTCATTATTTCCATCCATCCACAAACCAATTTTACTGATCTTTTACCCCATTCCACTCCAACCCTACTGCTTCACTCCTACTCCACTTCTTCCATTTGTAGACCCCATATGAATACTTATTTCACATGTATTTTCTTAACCTTTGTTGTTACCCTTTTCTCTCCTTTCCTCTTTACCCATTTCTTGCTTCACCAACTATGCTTACAACCATTCTACATTTACTTTCTAAAAAGGATAGGTCACTTATCAGCAGAGTTTCCATTGACATCTGTTGCACGAGGGGCACACGGGGCCCTTTGTTCTGTCCCGCACAGCTCCTGGTGCGTACTCGAAATAATTACACGGAAACTGTATTCGTTTAAATACTGCCTGGTCCATTAACTCTAGCCTCTTATTGGCTAACTCTCACATATTCGTTTAACCCATTTCTAATAATCTGTGTGTTGCCACTAGTCATGGCTTACCGGGAAAGATTCAGTGTGTCTGACCTGGGAGCTTCATGGCGGGCAGCTCTCTCTAACTCTGTCCCCTTCCCAGTATCCTGTTTTCTTTCCCTGTCTAAGTCCTGCCCTATCAAAAGGCCAAGGTAGTTTCTTTATTAACCAATAAAAGCAACCCAAATACAGAAGGACCCTCCTACACCATTTCTCCTTTTTTTGTTTAAACAAAAAAGAAGGCTTTAACTTTGACATAGTAACATTACATATAACAAAACAGTTATCAGGCAAGAACTACAGTTACCATATTTAGATATATTTTATCTTTTATCATAACAATGGAAAACCATCACTATAACTATCCATTCTTCAACTCCATCAAAGACTCCAGAAGGATAGGATATTACCTAAGTAAACAAGAAATAAGCAACTTCCAAACTCTAGAAATGACAGAGACATCTCACTGCCTGGACAGTCACCCAAAGTTCCTTTGTACCGTTGGGGCATCCATCTTCAGCCTACAGGCCCATAGTATCCAGCAGACTTTTCCATGAAGCAGGAAAATTTAAAGACAGTTCAGTCACTTTCTTCTGTATCCTGCAGAATGTCTCGCACACTCTTTCATGAAGCAGGAACCCTGAAGGTTCAGACATCTTTTTTCCTGAAAATGACAAAAAAATTTTCATGATAAAGTGATATTCCATCACATATCTGTGGCATACTTTCTTCACTTATTTATCTGTTGAGGGAGATTTAAGGCGGTTTAGTTTCCAAGTCACTATGAACAATGCAGTAATAAACATGAACGCAAAACTATTTCTACAACATGAATTAGGATCCTATGTGTGCATACACAAGAGTGATATATTGGGGCTATATAATAGGTCTAGTTTTAGTGTTTTTGTGAAAACTTTATGTAGACTTCAATCGTGTTTATAGCAGTTTATATTCCTCCAGCACTAAAAAAAAAAAAAAAGTCCCTTTTACCCACATCCTTACAGTATTTACAGCAAGAATTTTTTTTTCTTGACATCAGTCATTCTGTCTTGATTAATACTGAATGCAGCGCACAACACGCCTGTCTCCTGCGCTTTATGCGCTACCATACAGTATCCTCTGATCCTCAAGGCAACACGTGCTCGTGAAGCAGAGCTGGTAAACAATGATGACACAGCTTTCAGTAACTCAAATCAGAAGGAAAGTAAAGATCTTGAGCATGGAAGAGAAGCTGGAGGCCAGGACTCTAAATGACCCCAACAACTGAATTTTATAGTTACTTTAATTTTCATTTCCCTGATTGATCAGGGTAATACAAAGTTCCATAAATATATATTAATCATTTGTGATTCTTATGAAACTGTTTGATAAGCCTATTATCACAATAATTGATTTTTTAGTAAAAATGACAAATGGATCTAATTTCAACCTCCTGCATTTAGATACCTTATTTCATCAGCACCACTTGTTGAGGCAGCTATATTTTGCTCCCAGTACATTTTTGACAGCGTTGCCCAAAATTACTTAACACTATCAGTCCAGATTTATGTAAGGGACCCTTTTCTGTTATACTGGTAATTTTTCAGTTATGTTCCAGGATCATGCTGCCTGTGCCAGTATGCTCTTGAAGTGTTAGCTGAGTTTAAGTACAATGATCTTTCCAGAGTCATTCTTTTAGTTTAGGATTGTTTGGATTACTCAGTGTCTTGTCTATTTATTCGATGTAAATTTTAAATCTGTTTAATATTATTCTATAAATAAAACTTAATATTTAATAGATAATGGATTGAATATATTGAGTTCTTTTGTTGATAAAGTCATTTACAATAGTAAATCATACAGCCCATAAGCAAGAAAGATATTTATATTTTCTATTTTTTTTGCGTGTTAAGTATTCCAAATATAGGAGAATTTCACACTTGTGGTTGCTTATTCACCAGTTGGTAAGTTGGTTATGAATATTAATCCATGCTAGACATTTTCTTGAGGAATATTGAGGATCTCTTAAGTATCATATTACCTGCTAATAAAGGAAATTTAAAGTCGTGATCTGTTTGTGTCTTTATAAAACCTTTCTCTTGCATCATTGTCCCAGATAGTGCCTGAGTAATATAGTGAAACAGAGTGGGGATAGATGATATCCCTGTATCCTTGGCTATTTTAATGGGATTTACTGAAGAATGTCTCCATTTAGGATGATGCTGGCAGTTAGTTGGTCATATACAGCCTTTAATATGATGAAGTATGTTCTCTTCTGCCCTATTCTCTATAATATTTTTATAATACAAATATATTGGTTTTTCTCAAAGGAATCTTATACATCTATTGAGATGATCATACATTTTTGCCTTTAAGTCGATTATATGACTTATATATTACTCAATTTACAAAGTGTCAACTACCTCTGAATCTCTGGTATCTTTGCAATTATATCAGAGTAGAAGACCTTTTTGATGTATGCCTATATTTGTTTTACAAGTATTTTTAAGGAATTTTTGAATTTATGATTATAAGGTATATAGTATTCTAGTTTTCTCTGTTGTTTTTCTTGAGCTTCTTTGACTATTATATTAATAAAAGTTTCAAAGAAACCTTTGAAGAGTTTCTTCTGATTCTTTTTTAAAAAAATAACTTAATAAGTATTTTTTGTAGATCTGTGAAAATCTAATAAAATTCTGCTATAAACCGATCTAGATATGGGGTTCTTAAGCCAATATACATAGTACTGAAATTTCAGTCTCCTTATTTGCTATGGGTCTGTTTAAGTTGTTCATCTCTTCTTGGTAAAATATTTGTCCTTTTGTTAGATATTGTAATCTGTTTTAGTATAATTTCTTAAATTTGTTGATTTCTCTCATAATATTTCTTCATCCATTCCTGGCTATAATATTTTGTGCCACCTTTTTCTATCTTTTCTTTAATCAAGTCAACTCTGTTTATTATTTTCATCTTCTAAAAGAACCAGGTGTTAGACTGACTATTCTTTATATTATATGATCCATATTGTCACGGTTTGATTTTTAGTATTATTTCTTCTCTACTGGAAACTGGCTTAGCTTGTTCTCCTTATTTTAGATACTTCACTGACATCATTAAATCTTTTATATAGCAAAGGAAAAATCAAACAAGTGAAGAGAAAGGTCACAATGTGAGAATGAATATTTTCTAGCTATACATCTAAAAGAGAAATGATATCAAGAATATAAAAAGAACTAAATAAAAATAGAATAAAAGTAATTGACCTAATTTTTAAAAGACTATATATCTGAAAAAGTTCTAAAGAGAAGAAACAATAATACATAAGAAATATTTTTAAAACTATTCATTAGCAATTAAAGAAATGCAAATTAAAACTATTTTGAGAATTCATATCATTCATATCAGAATACTTAAAACCAAGAGAATGATTGACAGCAATTGCTGGTGAGGATATTAAGAAAGGGGACTCTCATTCATTGTAGGTGGAATTCCAATCCAGTTCAGCCATTAAGAAAATCAGTGTGGAGATTTCTCAAAAATTTAAAAGTGGATACACCAAATGACCTAGCTATACCACTATTCACCAATGGCCAAAGAAATCACCATCGTACTCCATAGTACTTGCTCAACAATGTTTTTTGCTGCCTATTCATAATAGCTAGCAAATGGAAACTAGCTAAATGTCCTTAAAAAATGAATAGATAATAAAAATATGCCACATATTTATAATGGTATTCTATCTAGAAATAAACAAAATGAAATAGTGAAAATTGTAGGTAAACAGATGGAACCTGAAAACATTATGATGACTGAAGAAACAGACACACAAGTCCCACATATTCATTCTAATTTTTGGATATTAACTTTGAGTGTTTAGATATAAAGGAAAAACCAGGAATAAACACAGAAACCAGAAAAAGAAAATGACATAATAGTGTGAAATGATTATTGTACAAGGATAATGGTTGTATGAACTGGGGGATGAGGAAAATGGGAAAATTATCTTGCAAGTGTGGAGGTAGGACAAAACAAACAGAGACATAGGGACTAATAAAGATGGCTCACAATTAGGTGCACAACAACTGCATATGTGTGGCAAACAGACAGATGGGAAGGAAAAAGAACAATACCAAGAAAATAAAATAAACATGTAAATCTCAAGGTGAGAGGGAAGACGATGGATAAATAACAGTAAGAATTTTGAAAAAAGTCATAAGGAATAAGATCATTTTATATTTATTTTATCTTTGTATGATATTTATAAACAATATAAAGTTGCATATTTATATTTTAAATATATATATAATATTTACATTTGGGGAATAATGCTAATTAAACAAAACACAAACTATAAGAAGATAAGAAAATCCCAGTTCCAATCATTGGAAAATTCCACTGGAGTAGTTATCAGAGGAACCAAGAGACTCCCAAAGTAGTACAAGCTATTGTATTTTACCTTGGTTGTCTGACAGAAATTGAAGGTAGGACCTTATTGTATGAGACACCACATACTTCTGAACAGGATTTGAAACAACTGAGCTAGAATTGACGATAAGTTCTTCTTCATGGGGACTAGTTTTCAGAATATTGCAGGATGATAAGAGAGCATCCCTGGGTAAAATGCAGTTAATAGTGCTTCTCAGCTGTAAATCTTTTCAACCACAAAAGTAACATGTTTTTCTGTCTTGGATGGGTTATAACAAGGTGTGCATAGTTGGGAAAGATAAGTGTGGTCTACTGACCTATGTTGTTGGTTGTTTTACTCTTAGTTCTTTGGTTCTCCCCCCACCCCACCACACACACAATAGGCTCCCAAATAAAACACACACAGAGGCTTATGCTTGACATTACCCTGGATTGTTTCTTGTCAGATTAATTTAAATATTCATGACTACCTTTCCCTCTGAACTTTTTCTTTTTCTTGTTACTGTACATCTTACTTTCACTCTTAGTTTGTGAATGGCTGTGTGACTGGCTGCCTGAAACCCTTGTGTCTTCCTCTCCTTGTTCTTGTTCCTTCCTCCTCCTTGCAGATTTCTCCTCTTTATACTCCTTGCCTGCCAGCCCGCCTATCCTTTCTGCTGCATCACTATTGGCCATTTAGCTCTTTATTAGACAATCAGATGTTGTAGGAGACTACTTGTTCATTTCCTGGCCACCCAGACTCCCGAATCACACAGCAACTATGTTATTCAAAATACTGTTTGACTAATAACTTATACATATTTCTATCTAACTCTTATATCCTAAACTAACCCATCTCCATTAATCTGTATATTGCCAATTGATTGTGGTTTACTGGGTAAAGTTCTGTCACTGATATCTGTCTCCTTCTTGGACTTGACCTTCTTTCTCCCAGAATTCAGTGTAGTTTCCCCACCTAACTCTACCCTTTTGCCCTGTCACAGACAGTTTCTTTATTAACCAATAATATTAACAGCATATAGAGGGGAATGCCACATCACCTCCCCTTTTCTGCTTAAATAAAAAGGAGGGTTTTAACTTTAACATAGTAAAATTACACATAACAAGACAGGTATCTGTTTGGTTGGGGACTTCACCCCAGCTCTTGGCATCAGATCCCTCCCCTGGGACTTGCCTCAGCCCAAACTCCACCTCTGAAAAAGCATACCAAACAGTGACCCTGATCCAGGGTCAAGAAAGCCCATCAGATGGTAACAACCCCCCAGGGAAGGTCAAGACAACTCCCACAAGCTATTTAAATGGTCCTATGGAGAATGATCATGTGGTCTCTGAGTTTTGAGTGGTCTCCCCTTCTCTCTCGTTCCCTCTCCATGTTTTCAATGGGCCATCCAGAAGTAAGGTCATCTATTAAACATGGACGTCTTTTAATTTGATCTGTTGGAATTATTTGCATCAGCAGAGAGGTTCGTCTAAGAGAAAATACTTAACATATCAAGCAAGAATTACAGTTACAATATTTGTATCTACTTTATCTTATAACTAAGAAAAACTACAACTATAACTATATATTCTTCAACTCCATCCAAGACTCCAGAAGGATATAATATTACCTAAGTAAACATGAAGTGCATTGTAAGCAACTTCCAAACGTCTAGAAATGACAGAGACATCTCGCTGCCTGGACAGTCACCAAAAGTACTTCTGTACTGTTGGAGCATTGAATCTTCAGCCCACAAGCCCATAGTATCCACAGACTTTTCCGTGAAGCAGGAAATTTCAAAGACAGTTCTGCCTATATTGGCAGTTTGTCAGTCACTTTTTTTCTGCAGAATGTCTGGCAGATTCTTTCATGAAGCAGGAACCCTGACGGACTGTCTCACCTTTGCACAAGTTCAGCAGTTATTTCTCTGTGGGTCCTTCATGTTTAGTTCATACAGTGTAGCATCAAATATAAATGCCATATTCTGAAGGTCTCTGAAAGATTCGAAGAATACCTATCTAACTGAAATATATCTCCATCTATCTAGAAAACCTAACTAACATGACTATAAGCTTGACTACTACAGATGACTGTCTATTGATATATATTTCTTAATTATACATTATACTTTTAAATGATCTGTACAAACATTATGTCTTAATTAAGAGCAGAATTATACAAATAACAAAATTGACCTTAAATTTGTATAACAAACTTTTATTAAACAAAATTTGGGAAAATGGTCATAGTTCTCTCCAAACTGTTTCCTACTGTTTATAGGGCAAAGTAATTTTGGGGGTGTTCATGGATAGCTTTCGAGTAGTCTTGGTCCCTCAAACCACATTAGTCTTTAAGGATTTCTTAGGTTCTCATCCTCTGTGGAAACAAAATAAGATCCTATTTTCAAAAACAACATATCCTTAGACCCAAATTTTGAAGAGAGAATACCTTTAAAGTATATGTGTTGATTATTTAGCTGCTTCACAGTCAAAAAAATTCAAAGAAAACACAATAACATACACAATCCTGACTCTCTGTTTATTCTCCATCTTATGTGGCTTATTTGTTTTTACTCTATTACTTTTTAATATTTATTTTATTATTTTCACTCCTTTAATCTATGACTGTCTTATTGTCTTTTTAAAGACTTTGTTTATTTTTAAACAATTTATTTCTTTTTATAACTCTCTGTGTTCTTTTTCTTCTCTTTCCCAAGCCTATGTACATTTATCCAACACTGTAACTCATTTAGAGTTCTTTTATATCTGAATCTGTCCTATTGTGTATGTGTAATTCTTTTCTGTCTAGGAGTGTTTCTTAAAATGCTAAGCATGTCTAAGGCTGCATTGCCTTTTGGCTCTCCCCAGTACAACATGGTGGGGCAGAGGTCTGTTCAGCATGAGCCATGCTCACAGCCCCATTTAGGCACACAGAGGGTGTATGTTGCCATAAAACAAGGTCTAGCACTCTGCTCATAAATCTCATATAAATTTTTGGCCTCCTGAAAGATCCAAAGTTTGTTCTGGCAGCACATCTCAGACAGCCACCATTTCAAAACCATGCATTTTTGTTAGTTTGTTTGTTTTTCTGCTATCGATGAATCAGGGAGACCTCTCTTAAATGCACTGCAGCACGCCACCAGCGAAATGCTCAATGCCAAGAAGGCATGCTCTTCTTTTTTTTTCTGTCTAAAGTTACTTTTTAATCTTTCTCAGGTTTTACGTGCATATAATTGACCACATTGAAGCACCAATTTGTTGTAGGAGGCTACTCGTTTGTTTTCCAGCAGCCCAGACTCCTTCAATAATCATACAGAAACTATATTATTTACAATACTGTTTTGCCAATAGCTTATACATATTTCTAGCTAACTCTTATGTCCTAAATTAACCCATCTCCATTAATCTGTGTATTGCCAAGTGGCTGTGGCTTACTATTTAAAATTCCACCTCTAGCATCTGTCTTCTGCAGGGCTACATGGCTTCTCCTGACTCTGCTTTCTTTCTCCCATCATTCATTTTAGTGTTCCCCACCTTGCTCTATTCTTTTGCCCTATCATAGGCCAAGACAGTTTCTTTATTAACCGATGGTATTCATAGCATATAGAGAGGAATCCCACAACAATTGGGTATATAAGTAAGCTAAGAATCACAGCTTTACAGAGTTAAACAAACACAGCACAAACAAAAATTACACACCTTAAAATAATTTTCCATAACAGAAATACTTTAATAATGTCATGGAATAAAATTGATGACAATATGAAGTTTTATATTATAACATTTATTTTTCTAATAACTAAAGCATAATCTGTACAGATGACTTAATAGTTCTCACAGGGCATAAATCAATGTATAATTTAGAAGTTGTTTATTCATAACCCCATGCAGCATGTTTATTATAAGTTAAAACTCAACAAAATCAAAAGTAATGCTTTAAGCTTGTTATAAATGGCAAGGGGATAGTACTAGCTGATGACTAATATTGAAACCAAAACACAAAAACTTACAGTACATTGAGTTATCAAATCTCGAAGATAGAAATAAAGTCTCTGGAGATAGATGAGCGAATGCAGCCTGAAGGTCATGCCTTATGAATGTGAATATTTACTGACTAAAATAAATCATGATGCTGAAAGCATTCTTAACTAGAAAGTCAAGTAAAATTGAAACTAAACTCTGAAAAGGATGCTACCTTGAGACAAAAGTAAAAAAAAATAGTTCAAATAAATTGTAAAGCATATATTAGAGAAAGTGAGAGTCTCAGATTTAAGTATTGTACTTATCAATTGGATTTTAGATTTTATGTTTTGTCTAATAAAATATTACATTTATGATTTACATAATTTCTATTTAACTATGTTCAAGTTTATGGTAAAGGGATTTACTTTTATGTAGATTAATAATCGTCCTGACACTTCTATTTTAAAATGATTTGAAACACAAAGAAAGCAACTAAAAAATGCACATGAGTTAAATATATTCATCCAAAGCTGATATTGGAGAAAAGAAATTAACCAGAACTCAGTAATCATGGAATTTTTTCTGTATCTTCATTAAATATGAAATAATGGATAGCTTCTTTTTAAAAAGATGTGTTTTATTGCCTATCTACTTGAGAATTTAAACAGAAGTATACAGTATTTATGTGTAATGATAACAATACATGAATAGATTGATGTTTTATATAATAATAATAAAGGAGCACTCTGTATTTATATGTAACTGTAATAATTTTAATATTTCAATTATGTTATATGTGGATATATGTATGTATGTGTGTGAGTGCCAATGCCACATATCTGGCCACAGATCTCCTGGAGTGAAAATTACAGGCAGTTGTGAACATTTCTAATTCCTAACACATGAAAAGATTTTAAAAGAAAGAAGATCTCTTAATAAGCCTATTTAGCAAAATGGAATAACTGAGTAGCTTATAAATAACAAAGATCTATGTCTCACATTTCTGGAGGTCATGAAGCTCATAAAAATATACCCACATTTCAGTCTATTAAATGTTAGCTGGGGCCACATCATTTTGTGTTCATTTTCTCTATTCTTATTTTTACCAGGCCATCTTATCCCCTGACACAGATAAAATTTTCAGTTTCATTGTTTCCATTTAACACTTTATACATTTACACTCTTTTAAAATGTTATATAGAAACCTACTATTACAAAAGCTTTTTAAGGTATATGCATACAAACATACATGAAGAATTTAAATAGTGTTACTTTGCAATAGTGCAACAATGCCAATTTTCGACTGCTGGATTGCAGAATGAAAAATGAAATGCTTAGTTCCAAGCAAGTTGTCTCTTTGGAGGTGTTGACAGGGAGGTCCCATGGTACCCAAGTGTCAGAAACCATTTCCAATGCTTTAGGTGGCCCTCCAGATCTTAATAATAAATTCCAGTTAGTAAAGAAATACTTGAATCGCAGAACATGGTGTACGTAAATGTCTGTTGACCAGGAAACTTCATAACTCTACTAACATCCACAATGATAGAAGGTGCTATTTCTGACTTTGAGCAATTGATTTGACTTTCCTTTCTGTGTGTATATGTGTGTGTGTGTGTGTGTGTGTGAGAGAGAGAGAGAGACAGAGAGAGAGAGACAGAGACAGAAGAGAGAGAGACACCGAGCGTTTGTGTATGTGTGTATTCATAATTTCCAGTGTTTCTTTGAGAATTATCTAGGTTTATGCATAAAGCCTGTTTAAAATGGAAGAAGAAAGAAAAGGTTATCTAGTGTATAAATTAAGTACCTTGTCAATATAGTGTTCAATACTCATAACTAAATGCTCAAAGTCTGATTAGTAATGAATTGGGGTACTCAGCATCTTTTTCTTTCATTGTCATTAGTATCACAGAAGAGTTGGGGGAGAGGAAATATCATAAAATAAAGGGAATAAAAAATTAAATAAAAATGAAATTTCCAATTATGGTCTAATACCTGAGTAATACACTCGCCTGTAAAGCCCATCAGAGTCTCAGTCATTAAATTACTGATTCTATGTACCAATTTTTGTTCCACTGGCCTAAATTCCATGATAAATCTCCATGGTATACTTTCTTAATCATTTTCATTTTATGCTGTCTCTCTGTAAGATTTATTGAGCTCATATACAATGCATGATCTTACAAATTGGCTAAGATGGATTCTGAACAATATCAGTGATACTAGTTTTAACTAACAAATTTATCCCCTTTTAAACAAGACATTAAATATGGTTCCTATGAAACTGTAATGAATTGAAATACAAACTTTATTAGACAGAATCATGTATCTAGTAACTTTGAAACAACAAGACCTTCTAATTCATTTAGTGGTTCCTAAGTGGAACAATTGCTTATACATAGTGCCCTAAAAGAGCTAGTGATTAAGATTATTTTTAGCATATGCAGAATAGTTAGGTCACAATGATTTCATAGCTTGTACCCCTTAGAGCATTTAATTTATATGTGGGAAAGAAGGCTTGAAAAGTCACATGTTGTGATGGAATAATTTTTCTGTAGTAGTTATCACTTATTTTCTAAATACCATTCTAGCCTCTACTTGCCTTTCATATAAATGCTACTGTTGGTGTAAAACCTTAACAATAATACAAAATATAATCCTATACACTCTGATACCAGTTTTTTCTGCTACAGGTTAGAAGGGATAAACATGCCAAAGTAATTACTTATAATAGTGTCTACTTAAATATATCTAAATAATATATGAACCCCAAAATTTCTATCTTCCAAATTACCCACACAAAAATTCACAATGGATTATACCATTAACTCTATACTTCCAGCTATCTATAATACACATTTACTCTGTTCATAAATATACATATACAGTATGAATGAAATTTACTTTCTGGGGTGACCATGCTCCTTCTGAGAGCCAAAAACCATCTCCCAAACACCAAGCAGGAGAAGCCC
Organism: Ondatra zibethicus; assembly: GCA_004026605.1. NCBI lineage: Eukaryota > Metazoa > Chordata > Mammalia > Rodentia > Cricetidae > Ondatra > Ondatra zibethicus. The sequence continues at coordinate 28,051 of PVIU01016754.1, forward strand.
GTATTTGAGTTGTTGATTAGAGTTGTCCAAGAGACTTCCAGAACTTTACAGAGCTTGGATACCCCAGAAGCAGAAGATAATCCCTCCTGAGAAAAACACATATACTTCAGACATGGGCTCAGAGGTCCCTGAAATAGAACTGACCTGAAAACCACCTTGCTGAGAACTAGCATTTATGAAACCAAAATGTGCCATGCAAGTTTCCCATGATGAAAGCAACCAATGGTCCTACCCATTTATGACATCTATGTACCACAATATGTTGAAAAAAAAACATGATGAGAATGGTATAATAACTTGAAAGTTGCAGTAGTAACAAGCAAGCTTTGGTGTTAGCCAACACCTGTCTAAATGGATGTAAGAATCACTCAAAAAGAGCAAAACTGTGTCTTTTATTGATAGCCTTACTAACTGCCCATGGATAGTGAAGTCATGGAACTTAGAGGAGAATATACAACTGCCAGTTTACTAAAGCAGCACAATCCCTAACTGAATTCTAAAAAATGTTCTCTTACACTCAGAGGTAAGTGGTTTCCTGACTTCTCATTAGGGAAATCTTTGTTTTCCTTTGTTTTTTTGCAACCCTAGAAAAATCATTAAAGAAAACCTGGAAAAAAATGTTGAGTTGTGGAGGTCAGTCCTGACTGATAAATATTCAGATAACGCCAACACTGATGTCTCAATGTTCACTGTAGAAGAGAGAGCTGAAAGATTGTAGAAGCCAGAAAAACAAGGAGTTTGCTGTAATACCATGTCTCCTAGTAATGTCAGAAGGTACACCAATAAAGTCTTACCAACATGACTAGCAAAATATAAGCTAGAAAAAGGACAATAGACTTACAAATGTGGAAGTCCTGGAATCCTCAACTCTTCAAAAAGTTTACAGAAAACTAATAAATACAAAGACATAGAGAAGTGGTCTTCCCAATGAATAGCATACCAGCTGATTTTGAAAAACTGACTATTTACACTGAAAATATATCATACAAGTAACATCATTCATACTGAGCAGGCAATAGTACTGAACTCTGTGTGTGTGGGTGTTTGTAAAACATTAATGAAAAAAGGAGGTCATGAATTTGAAAAAGAGCATGGAAGAACATAGGTGAGGGTGGGAGTGAGGAAAATAAAGAAAAGAGGAAATTATGCAATTATTATCTAAAAAATAAGAAATAATACATATTTAAAGTATAAGCTTTGAGAATAACATTATATAAAACATTTACTTTGCCTAAAGTCAGTGTTATCTATATTTATTGTAGAGTATTTTTCATCTCAGATAAGAGTAATTCTATCTACATATTTAGATTCTAATTCTCATTATTAAGGTGCTATTGTTCTATAGAACTTTCATCTACATTAAAGTAGCAAATATTGCATCATTTATTCCAAAGAGAAAACAATATGGATAATTTAACTTTTTTACATTTTCCAATTTTCAAAGATATATTTCTGTTATGTGAGTATTTATACATAAAGCAAACATTCTAATAAATAGTTCTTAAAATAATTAGTTCCATAATCTTTGAATCATTTAAAATGAGTCATTTTATAAGAAACAGTCACAGTATATAAATTTATTTGACAATACAATAGTAAACAAACTGTCTTGTTAACATTGGAAAACAATACCTTTCTTTAAATTTCTTACTGTATAAATATCCCTCAGTATTTTGAAATTCTTTCACAGCCTAATAATCAGCAGAGCATGCCTTAACTTCAAGCTTATAATTTTTCATGCTATAAATTGACTTACAAAATGTGCATGCTAACCAGATCTTTCTGAGAACAATTTAAAATATTCCTGGTCATATTATTCATGATTGTCTAAGGAACAGAAGAGATAGAATGAATATAGGTTACAAAATATATTTCTCATATTGGCATATTTGATACCTACTATGTTATACAAAAGTGACTGTGTGCACCCTGGAGATGGTAAAACATGGTAGCTCCTCAGACGACAAGACTAGGTGTTGCAATAGTGCTATCTGGCACCAAAATCATGGTGGACGCCTGGAGCACCAGGAGACAGCAGGTTACATTAGTATGCCATAGAGCATAGGTTCCATGCTTGCCTGTCTGCTACTGTGGCAGCAAAAGCATAAATGGACCCCCAGGAAACAGTGAATGCACCATTAAAAGCAGGATTTTTTTCCCTCAGATGTGTGTATTTGAGGGTTCATCAGAAGGTGACTCCAATTCTGAAGTATAGTTTTCATCTTGAGCTAGTTAATTCTTTCAGGAAATACACACACACAGACACAAACAGAGAGAGAGAGAGTGAGAGAGAGAGAGAGAGAGATCAGAAAAAGATTTCTCTCACAGTTGATCACAAATACAATCAAGTTGACAAAGCATGCTGTCTATAAGAAAAATGACAGTTATTTTGTTTTTAGTATCTCAATAATTTTGCCTACTATATTCTAAAAGAATCACTTTTTATAATCTGTTCAGCTTTTACCAAACTACATCAATGATAATAATATTGCTTTTATACTTTATGGATTAGAAAAACACAGAGACCTATTGCATGTATTGCGGAATTATTAGTATTAAGGTCATGGTAAACCCTCTGTATAACGTTACTGAATAATATTATACTTTCTTCACAGGATCTAAAGTCTTGAGATTGTGAGCACTAGATGACCCTTTAGCACAATGTTAGTGTGACCATTTAAACATGGGGAAAAACTGAAAACTTTCCAGGATGTAGAGAATAGTATTTTACTATTTATTTATTTACTAAGGTGAAATAAAACTCTTGTAAAAGAGATTGAAAATAGTATCAGCCACTATGGAAATCAGCACACAAAATTGTTAAGAAGTTGAAAGTTGATTTGTCATATGACCCTACTATACTATTCCTAGCATATAGCCAAAGGACAAGTGACTTAATAATAAATATTTGTTCAACAAAGTTCATTCTTTCTCTAGTCACAATAACTAGTAAAAGAATATAAGTTAAATGTTCTTCAACTGGTAACTGGATAATGAAAATAAGGTGCAAATGCACAATATAATTTTATCCAACTATGATGAAAAATAAAACAAAATTTGATTTGCAGGCCAATGGATGAAGAAGCTAAACATATATGGAAGAAGATTCAGAAATACCAAAGTCATATGTGCTGTCTCATTTGTATACCTGTCTCTGAAATTTTGCATTAGAGGATATATCCTAAGCTAGCTACTGCAGAAGCCAGGAAAATAGGAAGGGACCATATGGGATGGAGGGAAAAAGAGGTTTAGAGATAGGTACATTGTGAGGGAGAGTGGAAAACCGGGTTGGTGAGATGAGAAAAGGGAAGGGAGGGTAAGGCAGAGGGAGAATGAGGAACAAAACAGTGGTAAATAACACAGAATGTTTTTAAAGCCATAGGAGAACATTACTTTGTAAGCTTACTTAAAAGACACAACAGGTCTCTGTACCTTATCTTTTTCTCTGTCTATCTGTATATCATGAATCGGAGCTGGAGTGGGGAGTCTTTGAAAGGCAGAAAGGGAATAGTAAAAAGATATACAATACATTGAAATTCATAAAACCATTTAAATTATAACACATTTGTCACATATTGGAACTATGAATGGACTCTGTAAGACAGGTCATTTTCAACCACTCTGCATCTCTGTAAGTGATTATGTGATTAGCATGAGTTCTAATCCAGCTGAAAGTAAATTTAAATAAATATAAGAAGTCTAAAAATACAAATGTTCATGAATATTTGATTATATCTTCAGAAGCTTCACTATGAACATTTTAAATATATTATCTTTAAGGTCCATTATGTTGTTTCCATTTATCCTTCAAAAGATCTTACATGGAAACCAAGAAAAAGCTAATGCTGTTGAATTCATTCAACTCCCAACTTAATCTTTACCCAAATATTTTATCACAAGGGAGAATCCTTCCCAATTATACCCAGGTTCACAGAATAAGAGATACTTTTTGTCTCATTTTCTCCACTTGATGCCAAAGAGAATGAATCACAGCAACAGGATCACCATAGTCTTTGTGGGTTGTTGTTTATTGATCACTTCAGCACACAGGAATTATTTCTGCTCCTCAAGTATTTACAATCTACATTTAATCATAAGAGTTCAAAAGGTCATTTCACTATTTTGTCAAGACATCTACATCAAGATTTTTTATACCACCAACAGAAACAGAATATAGTGTCAACTTCCAGGTTCAATACAGTTATAATTACCAGGATACAATGAAGTTTGCAAGCCATACAGTATAAAAGATTAATGACTTAAACCAATTGTTCTGTAAAGCTTTCATGCTTCCTACTTCTAGGGGGAAATACAGAGAAAGAGGCCTGATCACTTCACTTCACTTCTTGAGGGAGTGCATAAATCTCTCTTGTAATGGAGAGCACATTGTGCCCCGAAGCCACAGATTCTAACCTGTAAAACCATTCAAGGCAGGTAGGTTCCCTGCAATTCTGGGTATAAAGTTGCTAATCATAGTGCATAATCTTTTTACAGGTAGTTGAAATCTTGTATAATGATGAAATATATAACCTTTATCATTGTGACCACAGTCACTACATTATTGAGCCAAATAATGAGTGGAACAATGATCTGACATATGATATTCACTTGTCCCTCTGTTGAGTCTGTCTATATAAAAACAAAAAATTCATTTAGTTTGTGATTTGTTAACTATAGCAATTTACTATTCTAGTATTTTGAAGACATAAAAATTATGAAACACAAAAGTAGTTTTAAATACAAAATTATTAAATTTCATACAGAACATTTTTATGCTTGCTTTTCCATTTCTAATATATATAATTTAGTGCAGCAGAGAAGTTGTTTCATTTTAAATAACACTCACCTCTTAAATCGGAGAGGTTGCATCCATACCGTGTTAGAAAACTGGAGCTATCTAGCCCTGGTTTCTAAGCTGTGCTTTTAAGTAGAGTGATTTAATACATCTTTTTGGGAAATATTGGAATTTTTGATGAAGTAGAACAGTGTCAAAAGATATTTTATATTATTATATATATGTATGTAAAAACTTATGTATAATTTTAGTGAAATGCCATAGAAGTTCTGAGTTCAATCGCAATGGTGGATACATTGGTATTATGTTCTTTAAGAAAAGATGAAGAAGGAACTCTGGATGCAACTGTGAAATGTTCTATGGGCAGAAAGCATGACAGAGACAAAACATGAAATTTAAAACTTGCTAAGGATTGTAAGATTAGAAACAAGAGAAGATACCCATCTTGGGGCATCAGCCAGAACTCATGTGCAGCTTTTAAATAGTAGGAATTATAAAATACAAAATGGTGTAGTTCACAATATGCACCATAGCTACATTTCAAAGCCACATAACTAAATTACATTCAAGTATGCTTTATAGAGTCTTGATAAGTTATAATTTCAAGGTCTAATATTCCTATAAACATATAATTTTAAAATAATACAATTAAAAATAGAAGTAATAGGTAATAAAAACACAAAAAGTGAACAAGCAATTATAATTATATAATATGTGATTTGATAATTATTATTATGCTAACACATAAACAAATTTGTAAAAAGACATATATAAAAAATTATCCATTTTAAGTATCATTTCTGTAAAATAGAAAAATAAAAAATTAAGAGACTAATATGTGGTAGTAAGATAATTAGTCAAAAAAGAAAAAGAATCATAATATATAAATGATAAAATTATCAAACTTTAAGGCAAATGGACAAAGATAAACTACCATATAGGCGCACGAAAGAAAAAGAGATGGGGGCTGGGAATCTTAGAAGCAACATACAAAATTAATAGCATTGAACTTTCTGTAGCTGAAAGACCATAAATCCTCATATCCAAAAGCAGTTACTGAGACCCAAGAAATAAAATTTAAAAACAATGTTTTACAACTAATTTCAGAGTATGAAACTCAGGAATAGTAGCTAATTTTAGCAAAGTTTACTGTCCAAAACAAACTAGATAGAACAAGAGAGTTTAGAGAATTTCTACAATTGTTTTGTATTCTTTTGTTCTTTTTCCAGAGTAATTTTTTCTGTTATGTTGTCTTGTTCTATAAAATTCATAAGATTTCACTTGTTATTTGTACTTTTATTTCATAAAGAATGTTGTATTTTTATATAATTTTAAATTGAGGATAGTACATATTTCAATTAGTAAAGTGCTTAATGCATATATATGCAAGCAATGTAATTTTTGTCCACCAACACTCACATAAAAAGATGAGTGTGGCACCATGTGCTTGTAATTATTCCTAGTTATAGGGAAGTAGACACAAGAAAATCACTGGTGCTTTGTAGCCAACAGGACTCTGAACTCCAAGTTTAATTAGAGACTATGTCTCAAGAAATAAAGTAGGGAGTGCTGGGGTAAGACACCCAATTTGACCTCTGGAAGAGACTAACATCAACACACACATGCACATGTGTGTGCATATATACACCACAAACACCACAGAGAGAGAGAGAGAGAGAGAGAGAGAGAGAGAGAGAGAGAGAGAGAGAGAGACTACAAGAAATTTCTTTTCTTGCTTGATCTCAACACATTGCCATTATCAGATAGCTAATGGCTATTAGTATAAACAATATGGTAGTATTTTGCTTATCTAGAGAATACTCATCAGTTCATAGCCTTATTATGCTCTTCTGCCCTGCTTAGATTATTTTAACTTCATGTAGAATTATGTTCTATGGTATGTATCAAGGATATTATGAATTTTTCTATTGTCTGATCACAGAAGAATCTTTGTCTCTAACATATTGAATTATCACGTCTTTGTCATAACTAGTGTAGTATTGCTCAAAGTGAAGTATTATATTAATTCTAGCTTTATAGTTTATGCTCAGAATAGCTTTGCTATCCATTACATTTTTCCATGTGAAAGTTAGTATTGATGATACTATGAGAAATTTGTATATTACGTTTGCTACTTTGGCCATTTTTACAGTATCAATTCTGCCAACCCAGAAGTTAAAAAACCTTTCCAATTTCTAGTGCCTTCTTCAATTTCCTTTTCTGAGTCTTAAAAGTTTTCTCTCTTCATTTTCTCCATATATACATACGTGTTCACTCACAATTCTCTCTGAATGTTTCTGTGTATGTCTATTTTGTCTGTTTTGTTAAATGCAGTTTCATTCGGTGCTTGAGGTATAGAGAAAATCAACTCACCAATCGAGTTTCACTTCACTTCAATTTGAGTAAAATAAACCCTACCAAATGATAACAAGAATGGATGAGTCTTTATTTTAGGGTTTTCTCCTCTTAATCCTTACTCTTAGAACTTATAAGTTTTTAAGATTTCATGGGCCATAAGAACCATCAGAAAAGCCTCTGACTTTGGCCAAATCAAAGAGAGATTCACTAAGTCAGAGATACTGAAGGGTTCATATTGTATAATAGACTTGCCCATGACTACATGAAATGTTTTATATGTAAGAAATTTGTGCTACAGATTTGTTACAGAATAATATATTTTTTCTTACAGAATAGAAATATACAGCCGTACAATTCGTTGCATAAGTATAGAAAATGTCATTTTAAACAATTGATTATACATCTCTAGAAGAATGATATGTGTCATATTTTTCTATCATTGAAATTTATTTAGGCTATTTGTAACTTATTTAGCAATCATCTTCTTTATCTTTTAAATAATGAATTACTCTTTAGTTTATTGGGCTTTTCTCAACCCATACTTTCCAAAATTTTTACAAAGCTCATTTCCTATTGAGTTACCAAATGAAAATTAACATACCTATACTATGAGATTAGAGTACAATATTAGACAGCTGAATTTTCATAAAATCAGGCTGAATTTAGATAACACTAAAATTGTTTTATAAATTAGGAATTGAGACAATAATTTCAGCTTGACTCTGTCCACCAATAAAATAATTAATTATGACTCATATGACTGAAATTGTAAATTGAGTGTGATCATGAAACTCAGAGATAACCATGAAGCATCTATGTGCATAAACACAGAAGAAAAGCTTGTGCTGCTCAGAATTCATGTAGAATAATCTTGTTTTCTGATTTGAGTCCTTATTTTTACTCTTGGTGAAGCATGTCTCTGTTCTTTCCACCATGCTTCTTGTAGATGAAATAATATGCTAAACTCTTTCTAACAAACTACCCTGTGTTTGGTAAAGGTTCTTTTTTAATTAACTATTTATTGTTAATGATGAAACTAAAGTTGACATATATGCTAATCATTCACTCTACCACTGAGCTACAACCACAATCCTATAAAATTGTAGGTGGTTCCATATTTAATATTTGTCAAAAATATCTTTGATTACATACCCAAGAATTAGTTAGAAAAATTATTTTATTAATTATGGTCATGAATAAAAAGAATGTCATATTAACTATGGAATGTTAAGGTTTTCTTGGAAATATTATATTGGAAATATGTCACACTAAACACTTAGTGTAGCCTTGTCTTTTCTACCACCCCACGTTCAAAGAAAATTAATCACAGAGTCCATCAATTGAGTTTTGTTTTTTATGCAATTAAATTTAATTTTACAATAGCTATATTTAGTGTTCAATAGTATTTATAGAATTAGATAGGAAAATTGATGATTTTGAAAATGTAGAAAGATTTATCAGCTTGACTGCTTCTCTAACTTGTGCTTTGACCTTTCAAATGTTACTTCTAAATACCAACTATTTTGTATCTGTATTAGAGTACTGAAAACGTTCATAAACCACAAGGAAGAATAGTAAAGGAGGATAATATGCCTCATAACGATGCGCCTTTAAACATCTGTACTTATATAAGGTATAGAAATGAATTATTAAATCTCCATAGCTATTCAATTGGGAAAGACATAAAAATAAGAAATCAGGTTGATCCTAGATAGGTAAAAGTAAACATAAATAACAACACAGATACTACACATATTTCTATAAGGTATAGCAAGTAAGGTAAAATAACATCCTTAGATATTTTAAGTAATATATAATGTATTCAATATCACATATATGTTTATTAAAATTTCTCTGTATGATACTGATTTTCTGCTCTAACAAAAGAATTCCTGGCAGTCACTGTAATTTTAAATAAAAACCAAAACAAATTACAACAGACACTACAAAATAATGAAACAATAAATTTAAGGGGAAACATTGCTTTTGCCATTTTCTTTTATTACTAAACATGAGAAAACACAGGAGAGAAAACGATGTTCTACTCGCACTTCTCATATGTAATCTCAGCCAAGTCTGTTTTAGCCCCACTCAATTTGTACAGTGCAGTTAGAGACTCACAGTTATTACCAACACTGTTTGAGTCATGAGATGTCTGAGAAAATATTTCTTTCTTAGACAATTGCAATTCAGAAGTCCGGAAATAAATGTTGTCCATGAAAATACAGTTTTGACAAATGCAGTATGATATCAGAATGATTTTCCTTTTGTTACCATGGGAAACGAATCTGGGACCCACTATATAAGGCACCTTAAAAACATCCAAGGGGAATAAGCACATTTGTAGATAGCAGTGAACAATTAAATCATGCACATTTTAATGGTTTTCACTCCTTCCCTTTGTTGCTACCCTTATATATTACATGGGTTTATGGGATAACTTTCAAGCAAAGTTGGGTTGACTTTCAGTGAATCCTACACTTAGAAAGCTAAGCTCTACTGTCATGTTCTGAACAAAGATATTGGTGAAAGAATTGTGAATCCAGATTACACACTCAAGAAACAAAATCTACCTATGACTAAACATGAGACAGGGACAGCCTTAGCCGCAGTTCCAGTCTAATAAATAAAATCATATTTGGCAAGTTAGGATGACATGTATAGATGGATATAAGTATACGTCATAAATGATAATAAGATAGTCATCTCAGTAGACAAAAGAGAAAAAAAAACTCCATACAGTTTTCTAAAGTTCTGAATAGCATAATCATTTACACAGCAAAAATGTAGGGTTTTGTTTGTTTTTGTTTTGGTTATGATAGCTAAAAGTGATTTAGAATTCTTGTAGTAACATCAAAACAAAGCCACAACAAAAACCTGTGTGTGTAAGCCAACCATGATAATCCCTTAACAGGCATAGAAACAAAACATTCTGTTATGGAAAGTCAAATTCATTTTTTAAGTGAGCACAAGACTACAACTCATAGAGAAATAAAAAGGAAATTTTAGATATTGCCATTGCTGCTTTTTCTATTTCACTGATGTCCCTCAGTTCTTCTCTGTGACTTCAAAGAACAATCTTGTAACCAGTACTGAAAGAATAACAAAAATATCCAATTGGGGTTACATGTTGCCAGTTAAATACATTGCTATGTCATACACTTGTTGGTAAACTAAAAATACTGACAGTAAGGAAAACTAGACCTGTAAAGATGTAAAAGTAGTATAAAAAAAGATATTTAGAACTTTTGCTAAGTGCTGAAGACTTTCATTTATTAGTCATAAGAACAGTGCAATTTTGAAGAAGGCAAGGTAAAGGACTTTGGGTAGAAGCACATACATAGACACAATGCCATATCAGCAAAAGACAGACTACTGGTCTTTAAATACTCATTTATTAGCATCATTAAATATTCTCATAAGATAATGCACTCAGCAACAAAGAAGGAGCCAGCCTTTTTTTCTTACTAGAAACTGATGGCCTGTCAAAATGATTGATAAATAACTATTTGTGTGACATATATAGAATTTCATTAGAAATCAACACTATGAACTTAGTATTGTCAAACATTAGTATAATTTATCCCAGTGTTAAATGCCAAATCTTTTCAAGGCAAATATCAGCTGTTTCCTTTATTGGAGATAAGACTGAATGATAAAGGATTGATTTTGCCTAAATTCTTCCACATAGTATGTGGAACAATACATTCCTCTTTTTGCTTTTTCTCCCTTGAATGGTTTCTCCCTTCAACATCTCCCATGTCCTGCTCTCTGACTTACTGTCAAATTCATGACCGCTTTTTCTTTGATTATTATTCTTCAATAAATAGATGCTTAAATATATACATACAACCTATGAAGTTCACTTAGTTCTGGTTGAATTTACATGATGTCATGACAAATCATTCGGTATTGTTTAAGGAATTAGAGGCCACAACCCTGAAGAAAAATTATCCAATTATCTGAAGTCATTAGTTGCCTGTAGTTATTTGTTTAGGGTTGAAAGCATTTGAGACTTTTCCCTTCCATATTAACATGATGATTCATATTGTATTTATTCACATCTTCAGGAATCCATATTTTGGCGGTATCATGGGTGTAACTTCCATGCCTTTTTTTCTCATAACAGATTTCATGGTCCTCTGTCTCTGAAAATCATTCAGCCCTCTATATTGAAATATTCCCTGAGACTTGGATATAAATGTTGTGTTGAAGACATTTCCATTTACAAACAAGAGATCAGTTGCTGTCTGAATTTTGAACTGTTATGGATTTCTAACTACTGCAAAATTATAATTTTCTTCAATGAAGGGTGAGAGAGAAACCTAACTTCAGGTGTAAGGATAAGCGTTTAAAATGAAGTTAGAAATTATACTCGTCCAGCAAAGTGGTAGTAGTAGGTTCTTCTCTAAAAGTCATGACCTCACTAGTCCTAGGTAGTTGACTAGGTGGATGCTACTATTGCAACTCTGAGAATATCTTGCCAATTGTGGTTGTTTTGGAAGCTAATGGATACCTCAGCAGAGTGGGAAAATGGAAGGATTTTCTCCCTTAGAAGCTTGGGTGATATTGTCTGGTTCTAAGAATGTTATTCCTTGGGAAAGAGGATTCCAGGTCACATCCACCTACCTTTTCAGTGTCCTGTGTCTGTAGTACACAGTATCATCAGCTTACCTGCTGCTGACTGACCTCCATCCTCTTAAAGGCAACAAATGAGAACAACAGTGGAGCTTTTGGGACTATCTTGGACTCTCCTGACCAACAAACAATTCAAAAGGGCACTCATATCCATGGTGATGTGCTTTTGTAGAGCACATCATAGAGCATCGTAAGTTCAAATAAGGTAACTTCATTTAGATTGTATGCATATGCTTACGTATTACATGTAATTTAAATAAATATAAAACATGATCCCTTAAGATTTTCTCCAAACAATATTTGCATCATTTTCCATCTTCCCTTTCTCATCTTCTTTATTGATCCATTTCCCTTCCTGAAATAAAATCTTTTCTTATTTTTTCTCATTTTCCCTTTCATATCACTTAGATATTGTTATCCCTCCCTCTTGAGCTGCCTCATTGGTCTGTAACGATTCCCTGATCAGTGAAAATATCAGTTTACATATCAACATGGATGATAGAAATTACATGTAGCTCCATCACAAGATGAAGAGATACAGGCAATTAAAACCTGTTGAGAAAGGGGAATTAGTTTTTTTCCAGAGAAGACCACCATAAAAGGATACACAATCCCAAGTAGTCATATCTTTAAAAATTATGCAATCATGCAACACTAAACTGGCACTTATTTTTCTCTCTCTGCTTTTGATAGATACGGATATATAGATGAATGATTGAATATATTATGTATACATACATATATATGTATATATAGTGGTATAACAATAATTGAAGGGAAGTGGGTCTATGAATTTTACAAAATGGGGCCAAGGACATGGGAAGATTGGAGGTAAGAGAGATATGGGGTTAATTATGTAATTATAAATAAAATTAGAAAGGAACACAACAAGAAACTATTTTTCTTGATAGCTCTTCTATCTTTCTAATTGAAGCAGGCTTTCTCCCAAATTTGGAGTTTATTTATGTGTCTGTCTTAGCTATTGTATCTATTAATCTTGCTCTGGAGAGTCCCTATATCTTTCTTCCAAGTCTGTAATTACAGAGTACCCACATGACATTGTTAACGACACAAAAGATACAAGTTCAAATTTTATTGCATGCAGAGTGAGAGATCTAACCACTTAACTATTTCTCCAGAAAGTTTTTCATATTAGTTCTCTGTAAATTTAGAGTGACTTTTATTGCCAGTCACAACAAACTTCAGTAGTGCTCACAATGTCACAGATGATGTGGGATATTTCACAAAGCTAAAAGGACCAGTTTTTAAGAGGGCAAAAGATGCCACACTATTATGTGTCAAATGACAAATCTTCAAAAATTAAGAAAAAGTTTTAAAATTTTAAGGAAAACACACCACCTGGAGCAATACCAGAGATTTGATTTCTGTATTTTTAATTATTAACTAAAAATACAGGCAGAAAATTAATAAGCAGATGCAAATTTGAAGAACATCATGCAAAATTTGCATTAACTCCTATATTAACTCCTAAACTACAATAACCAGTTATAGCTGAGTAACTGCTCATTTTAAGCATATAAAATATGTATCAAAATAACCACATTATAACCTAGTAGATATAAACAATAGCGTACATAAACTCACAGATGTGGGATATTTTTAAAACTCTTATGAGCCTTTTTGAATTGGGGTATATGTAACAGAAATTGTGCATGAGTTAAAAGCATAGAATATTCACCATCTAATCCTTTACCGAGATTTGTTTTACCTTGCTTTGCCATCAAGCTCATCTTAATATGTTCAAAAGGATTTAAACCATAAAAGGGCAATTTCAAGATGCTGTGTAATTAAGTTAGAATTGTGTATGAGAAAGATGTCTCAGAAATTTCTAGCTAAAACAGTCTACTTCTAAATGACTTATGAAATGAAGTTAAAGGAATATTAGAAACTTTTTTACTGTATAAATATTTAAACACAGAATATTAAATTTTGTGAGAAATACTTAAGCAGAAATTGGAAGATAGGACATATAAATAAAAGAATTCTATTTGAAAAGAAATGTCTCAATTTAGTTACCTGTGTTTTAGTATGAGAAACCAAAGGAAGATTAAATTGACAAACCAGGTATAAAAAAAATCTTTTTTATTGTAAATTTTCTGTTTTTATTTTCTCACTTTAACTACCACAGGAAACAATGCATCTCATTTTCATATGTAAATTATTTGTGTAGATCCAGTTATGCTGCCTTCTCAGTCACTGCCATGCTCATCCCTTATACCCTTGACTTAGAGTCTTTCATTATCTGCTCTCTTATCAGAGATGTTATGATAGCCTTCCATCTTCAAAACTTCAATTTTCCAACTCCTGACTTCATTGCATACCCATATGGCTTAATTAGGGTCACTATTGCTGTAATGAAACACCATGACCAAATGTACCTTGAGGAGGAAAGGATTTCTTTGGCTTATAGTAGCACGTGACTGTTCATCACCAGTGGAAATCAGTGCAGAAACTCAAGCAGGCCTGGAACCTGGAGCAAGAATTAATACAGAGGCTATGAGGGCTGATTACTAAGTTACTCCTCATGGCTTGTTCAGCTTGCTTTCTTATAGAACCCAAGACCTCCAACCCAGGGTTGGCCACTCCCACAGTGGCTGGCCCTTCCCCATCAATCACTTTTAAAGAAAATGCCCTACAGGCTTACCTACAGTCCAGGCTTACAGATGTATCTTCTCAATTGAAGCTCCCTCCTTTTTGATGATTCTAGCTTATGTCAAGTTAACATAAAACTAGTCAGGATACCATATTCACATATACAAATAGTATTCATATAGGTATAGAAATGACATATAATGGAGATATTTTTATTTGTGAATCTGGGGTATAAAATTTAGTAATTTTATAACCATCTGTGTGTATGTGTTTGTGTACATATGTGTGTGGTATACACACATATATACATGAGAAATAGAGAGTGTGCCCCACTATTTAATCCTGATTGGTCTGAAAATTGTACACAGAACTGGCCTCTAACTCAAAATAATCCCCTTTCTTCTACTTTTGGAGTCCTAATTAAAGGTTTACACCACCGAGTCCACTACTTTTTGTTCAAATTTCATAATTTAATTTTTCTTTAAGGGAATATAAATTTCTATTTCTACAGCTATAACATTTCATTTTCCATTTCTTGTTGATGAACTTTTGGTTTCACAATGTTTTTTTTTTTAAAGTAATTTTTTCTTTTATTTCTTAAAAAAGAAAAAATATCTCTTTTCATTTTACATACCAATCCCAGTTCCCACTCCCTCCCTTCCTCCCATTCCATCCACCTACCCCCTACTTACCCCCCACCCACTCCTCAGAGAGGGTAAGGCACATTGCTTTGAGGAAAGACCAAGGCCCTCCCTACTATATCTAGGCCTAGCAAGATATCCATCCAAAGAGAATGGGTTCCAAAAAGCCAGTACAAGCAGGAGGGGTAAATCCTGGTGCCACTGTCAGTGGCCCCTCAGTCTGCCCCAGCCATGCAACTGTCACCCATATTCAAAGGGCCTAGTTTGGTCCAATCCTGGTTCCTTCCCTGTCTGGCCAGAGTTGGTGAGCTCCCTTTAGCTCAGGTAAGCTGTTTCAGTGGGTGAGTGTCCCCATCATGGTCTTGACCTCTTTGCTTATTCATATTCTCACTCCTCCTACTTTTCAACTGGACTTTGGGAGCTCAGCCTGTTACTTTGCTGTGGGTCTCTGCCTCTGTTTCCATCAATTGCTGGATTAAGGTTCTATGGTGACATTTAAGATAGTCATCAATCTGACAACAGGGCAAGGTCAGTTAGGACACCCTCTCCACAACTGCTTAGGGTCTTAGTTGGGGTCATCTTTTTTTTTCTTTTTTTTTCCCACATTTAATTTTTTTATTATTGCGTTATACATAGTACCATTCAAAATTTCCACCTCCTCCACTCCTCCCATTTCCCTCCTGCTTCCCCAATCCCCCTCCCCTTTTCCGCTCCAGTCCTAAGAGAGGGCAGGTTACCCTGCCCTGTGGGAAGCCCAAGGCCCTCTCGCCTCCATCCAGGCCTAGGAAGGTGTGAATCCAAACTGAATAGGATCCCAAAAAGCCAGTACATGCAGTAGAATCAAATCCCAGTGCCATTATCATTGGCTTCTCAGTCAGTCCCCATTGTCAGTCATATTCAGAGAGTCTGTTTCGATCACATGCTCGTTCAGTCCCAGTCCAGCTGGCCTTGGTGAGCT
>PVIU01016755.1:0-44053 GCA_004026605.1 Ondatra zibethicus
GGGTGTAGGTAGGGGTGGGGGGGTGAAAGGGAGAGAGGGAGGGAGAAGGGAGAAGGGATGGACTGGGGAGAGCTTGGGGGAGTGGGAGGGTGGAGATGGAGGAAGGGTGGATATTGGAGAAGGGAATAAGATATCTACATTAAGGGAGTCATTTTAGGATTGGCAAGAGTCTTGACTATAGAGGGGATCACAGGTGTCCACGGGGATGTCCCCAGCTAGGTAATTTGTCAAATCTTAAAATTTCAGAACCAAATATGAGACCTAAGATACTGTCAATGCTTAGCAAACTAGCCTGTACAGGAATACCTCTGCATTGTGCTCCAATCAACAATAAGCCACATTGCTAGCACAGAACATACCTTAAGTGGTGTGGGAGTGTTTCCTATACCAATATCATGGCTGCTTTCAAACAATGTCTACCAATTACAGGTAAATTTCCTCCTTGCTTTCTAATATGCATGTAGTTACTCTCATTTCTTCAGGTCCCCTCCTGATATAATATGGTTTATCAGGTACTGCATCCATCTGGTTACTGCTGAATACATTTGTTACTCAATTAGAATTGAGGGGGCTGCTTTTGAGACAGGGTTTTATGATGGATCCCAGGGTGGCTTTCAGTTTGCAGTTCTTTTACTTAGGCTCCCTAGTGCTGAGACTTTAGGTATGTGTGCTACCATACCTGGCTTTTTTTGAAAAAAGAAACAAAAATAAAGCAAAACATCCCTGTGGTTTTGATATATAGCCCATGTTGGCTTTACTCTTGCTATATAGTATAGGCTCACCTCAATATTGGATTGATTTTCTGACTTAGACTTTTTTTTTAAAAAAATATTTATTTAATTATTTAATTTCATTTTACATTCCAACTGCAGTTTTCTCTCCTACTCCTCCTCTCTCACCCCTCTTGCCTCCCCCACAGCCCATACACCATCTACTCCTCCCAATGGTAAGGACCCTCATGGGGACTCAACAAAGTCTGGCACAAATTGGGCAGGACCAAATTCTTTACCCCTGCATTAAGGCTGAGGATGGCATCCCACCATAGGGAATAGGTTCCAACAAGCTAGCTCCTGCACCAGGTATAGATCCTGGTCCTACTGCCAGGGGGGCCTCTCAGTTAGTTCAAACTTCACCACTGTCTCCCACGTATGAAGGGCCTAGTTTGATCCCATGGAGGATCCACAGCTGTCGGCGTAGAGTTCATGAGTTTCCACAAGCTTGGTTCAGCTGTCTCTGTAGATTTCTCCTACATATATTCCCTCCTTAGATTTCTCCTACATATATTCCCTCCTACCTTTCTTCAACTGGATCCCGGAGCTCGGCCTGTTGCTTGGTTGTGGATCTCAGCATCTGATTCTTTCAGTTACTGGATGAAGGCTGTATGATGACAGTTAGGATATTCACCATTCTGATTATACAGGAAGCCAGTTTAGACACCTTCTCCACTATTGCTAGGAGTCTTAGCTGGAGTCATCCTTGTGGAATCATGGGCATTTTCCTAGTACTGATTTCTTCCTAACCCTGTAGTGGATCTCTTAATAGAACCTAGACAACAATGAGGACCCCAAGAGAGACACACATGGATCTAATCTACATGGGAAGTAGAAAAAGACAAGATCTCCTGAGTAAAAAATTTAAAAAATCTCTTTCATTACTCTCTCACTCCATCCCTCTCCCCCCTCGACCATCCCTTTCCCTCATGTTCTCTTCTCCCCTCCCCTCCCCTTACCATGCCCCCTTGTCCCTAGTTTATCCAAGAGATTTCATCTAATTTTCCTTTCCAGGGTGATTAGTTTGATGATTATGTTAGCCCATTTTACAGATAAAATATGGAGACAGGGGTTAAGTGATTTGTCAAAGTCGACAGAGCTAAAGAGTTACAGACTGAAACCCACAGAACCTGGTAATGGTCCCTGTTCTACCAGTCACCTACACTGTGCTATTTTTTTACAATAAAAATAAGCTGATATATAGTAGTCTTTCAAACTTGACTACATATTGTCTTAGTCACATGACTGGGTAGACTGCAGTTTTCTTCTAGTACCTGGAGAACTAGGAAATACCATTTGATCATTTTCCATTTTAAAATGGAAATGTAGCATTTGTGATGCAGGACAAATATGGGTATGCGAGGAAATGATCAGGCAAACCCCTTAGATGATGCCTTGACTTCTTATTGTATAATATCAGTTTTGGTGATGTCACATTTGGTCATTTGGTTAAGCCAATGACTCAGGAATCTCCAGTGTAAGGATTTTAGCCACTAGATTGAACTGAGAACCTTTGTCCAGCTTATTGCTTTAATCAGAGTTGTGGGTATCAGTTAAGGAGCAAATAGTGGTTGGCTAGAAAACGCTTCTAACACTGTAGCTTTCCTATTTTATATTATTTTTCTCTCCACAGAAACTGTATTATAAATTATTTATAGATTGGTTTATGAAAGTCCTCTTATCAGAATGTTGTCTCGTATATTAGTACCATTGTTACAATAGTTCAGAATATGATAAGCAGACTTGGAAAATTATACACCCTCCCCATGGCAATGTTTTAAAGTAAGCAAACTCTGACTTCCTTGAAAACTTTGGATTGCGAGTCATTTGGAGTTGATCAGTGTCTGCCTATGTTCCTTTGTGGAATCATGTATCCATGGTCTGCCACTCCACTGTCTCATCATCTATAACATAGCGTGGTTAAGTTTTCCAAGGGCATTGGCCTCTTCTGACTACTTCTCAGTACTGGAGATA
Source organism: Ondatra zibethicus (assembly GCA_004026605.1). Taxonomy (NCBI): domain Eukaryota; kingdom Metazoa; phylum Chordata; class Mammalia; order Rodentia; family Cricetidae; genus Ondatra; species Ondatra zibethicus. Next base: position 2,745 of record PVIU01016755.1, read on the forward strand.
CCAGTTGGGCCTTTTCAGAATCCTAAAGCGCAAATTGAGATTCAGTTCAAATGCCCATGTTTCTAGAGTTCAAAAGCAAGGAGAAAAAGTAGACCAGTTTTCTATGTGTATTTCAGACTAATGCAAAGTAAAGTAATTTAAATGAAAGTGAACCCAAATTATAACAGTAGATTCATATGAGGTGTCATATTTTTGAGCTGAATTCTTGTTTATTTTCTTTGAAGCTGACTCATGAAACTGCTTTGATAATGAATAACTTGTATTGATTTTTGTCAGACTTTGTGATTTTATACAGCAGTTTCTTTGAAGTGCCTAAGAAAGCATGAAGGAGTTGGTCTTTATTTTAAATAAACTTGGAAAAACAAGTTAATGTGAACAGCTGGGGCACATGTTGAATGGGTGTATCTCAAGCTGAGAGTTTTCTAGTTTACCAGTCTGTGTAAGCTATTCCCGAAAAGAACAGCTGTCTTCTTGAGATAGATCGTGTGTCACTTTTTGTCTCTAGGAAAAAATTCCAAAGGAAATAAGTTAAGAGCAGAATGATTGATTTTGGCTCAGAGTTTCAGATATTTTCGTCTGTGGTCACTTGCGTCCATTGCTTCTGGACTTGCAAATAGTGAATCAGAGCATTATGGCAGCAGGCTGTGATGGGAAAAGCCACTTATTTCCTAGCTTCTAGGAAAAAAGAAAGGTGGGACACACACATAGACATAGAGACAGGGACATAGAGAGACAGACAGACAGACAGAGATGAGAGAGAGAGAGGTGGAGAAAGACACAGAAAGAGAATACTCACACACACACACACACACACACACACACACACACACACACGCACACACACACACACACACGAAACCTTCAAGGGCATACTCTTATTACCTATTTCTTCCACTGTTTCCCAATTCCTAATAATACATGACATAAACTATTGCTTCACTTGAGAAAGTTAGAACCCCCACTGTACAATCACTTCTCAATACGACCATCAGCTATGGACAAAAACTTCAAAATATGAGCATTTGGGAGGACAGTTTATATCTGAACCATAATAGGTTACATAGACATATTCTAGCCCAAACCCATTCTTTCTTTATCAAATACCTTTTGTAAAGATAGTACAATGTGTGCAATTGGATTTCAGATGTTTCTGATTACTACTTGAATAATATATAATCAATATTCTTAGGCTTGAATCTTTAGTTTTACTTCACACGTATGGAAAAGGCTTCCTTTTGAGAATGAATGCCTTGAGAACCCTGAGAAATGAAATTAATTAATTTATTTATTTGCCTATAATTTCCTATCCAAAAGTGAAGTAGTGAAATTTACAAATGCAAACACATATTCAGAACGTATTATAGAAAGCTGTGAATGTCAGGTTAAGGAACTGGATTTCTATTTGGTTTGTTTTCGAGATTTATGGAAGCTTTAAGAGCAGTGGAGAGATGTCCGCCCAGTATTTTAGAATTTTAAAGAAGTCTATCTTTTTGTCTAGGAGCTATGCAGAATTAGGGGAATTGCCATTCTTTTATTGAAGTGCTCTTCTTTCCTCTGGGTTGTTGTGTGAACTGCATCAGCAGCTTTGCAGCTGTGCTCCTCTCGCATTCCCTGAAGGTAACACACTGTGATCCTTGATGAGGCTGAACTGATACTGGCGGTACTGGCATCCAGTATTTAATCTGTACATGGTCCATGAACTTTTCCTCATAGGTAAAAGTACACTACTTTTAAAGGCTTCTCATTTTATTATTAGAAGTTTTGGGGTAGAAACTAAGAAACAGTTCTCACTTGCAGTACCCATTCATGAAAGTCTCAAAATAAATATTTTATTCTATTTTATTTATTCTTCTCTCATACAATTCATCCCGACTTCAGCCTCTACTTTTTTTTCTCCTCCCAACCCCCACCTCCCTTCTCCCCCAGATCCACTGCTCTTCAGAAAAGAGCGGATCTCCCAGGGGTGGGAACCAAACACAGCATAACAGGATTTAATAAGAATGGGCCATATAACCTCATATCAAGGCAGGACAAGGCAACCCAGTGTGAGGAATTAGGTTCCACAAATAGGCAAAAGTGTCAGAGACACCCCTACTCCCATTGTCAGGAATCCAACAAAACCTACAAAGCATGTATGTGAAGAACCACAGCATGTATGCAGAGGACCTGGTATAGGCTCCATGGTTGCCTCTTCAGTCTTTGGGAGACCCTACATTTAAAAAACAAAAAAGCCATTTCTATCCAATGGCAGTGACAGAACTGACACTTTATTTGATTCTAATCCTCTGAAAATGCTAACATTATGTTTTTGAGACTAATAAATTATTAAATTTGTTTGACCTACAGATGGTGTGTTGGCAGCCTAATCTTATTCTTTATAGAAAATAATCTTTATCTTACTTGATCTAACCAATAGTGATAGATATGAGGAATAATAATCATGACTATGGGATCCATCTCATCAATTTAGTACACATATGTCTTTGTACAGTTTCTTTCTTTCATTGGTACTAATGTCTGAGATGTTTCCCAAGTAAAAGGAAAAGAATTATGTGACTTCTAAGGTCCTTAATTATCATGATGTACCATGGCTATTTTCCTAAAATACCTTTGCATAAGCAAAAGCTACAACATCTTGTTCTACTTCAGTTATTGAAAAGAAGGTTCTAATTAGCATTCTGCTATAAACCAGCATTTGCTTATCTATTCAAGAGAAAAATGTATCAGTAATCAAGTATAAAAATCATAGAGAAATTAACTAAAAACATTTTGGCTTGTATTTGGCATTGACATTTTACCAGTTGTTGAGAAATTTACTAAGAATATTTTGAGGCTGTATTTAGCATTGAGTTTCTTTACAAAAAATATTTAGTTTGCTGAGAACCTTGGGCAAGGTGTCTTGATTATACTCACTCCCTATCCCAGCTCTTCCAAGATCCATTCTTCATTTCTGTACACATCTAATCTTTAGTGTTCCTCCTTCCTTTTTTATTTTTACAAACATTGAATCCAATCTATGCTGCTCATTTATTCCTGAATATGTGGTCTTCTACTTGAGCATCATCGACCTATCAGGGGTCTCATTCTTAAAGAAAATTGACTCTCCCTCTCTTAACTGCCAATAGCTCCTTGTGCAGGGGTAGAATTCCTTGCTAGCTAACCTCCTGTCTACATGCTGGGATTTGGTCTGTCTTGGGTTTTCATAGGCATGCATCCTGTGAGTACAGATAACAGTTTCCTGGTTATCCCTACCTCTAGCTCTTATAATCCTTCAGCCCCCTCTTCTACAATGATCTTGGAGCCTTGGGAGGAGAGGATGTTGTATAGATGTCCCAATTAGAGATAGGGATTCTACAGTCTTTTATTTTCTGTACACTGTGTAGTTTTATGTCTCTGTATTAATAGCTATATATGGAAAATAGAAGCTTCTCTGCTGAGGGTTACAAGATCCATTAAGAAAACAAACCCAGTTAAAAATATGTTATAAGAAAAAAAAAAGAAAAAAATATGTTATAAGCCAGGCGGTGTTGGCACATGCCTTTAATCCCAGCACTCGGGAGGCAGAGACAGGCGGATCCCTGTGAGTTTGAGGTCAGCCTGGTTTACAAGAGCTAATTCCAGGCCAGGCTTCAAAGCTACTGCGAAACCCTGTCTCGAAAAACCAAAAAAAAAAAGTTATAAAACTAAACAGAGAGTTCTCAAAACATGAAATACAAATAAATGAAATTAAAAAAAATTAGTATCCTTAGTTATCAGGAAAATGCAAGTTAAAAGCACTTTGTGATTTCATCTTATCCCAGTCAGCATGGCCAATTTCAGAAAACTTAAATGAAAGCAGATGCTTGCATGAATATGGGCAAAGAGGAACACTTATTCCCTGTCTGTGGGTGTGAAGACTGGTGAAGCCACTATGGAAATAATATGGATATTGCTATGAAGGTTCCTCACAAAGCTAGAAGTAGATCACACATGACCCAGCTAAACCAATCTTGGATGTATACCCAAAGGACTCCATTTCATATTATACAGATGCATACTGCTCAACCATGTTTATTTCTTCTCTATTTACAATAGCCAACAACTAGGAAAAGCCTGAAGTTCATTATCTGGAGAATGGATAATGAAAATGTGGTACATTTACACAATGGAATATTATTTAGTGATTAAAAACAACCGTAACAACAAACAAACAAAACAAAAATCCTTGTTCTGTCTAATAACACCAAGCTCCTCTTGTATAGAGTAACAACATCTATCACAGTATTTGGGCATGATTTGTGTTTAGAAAAGCACATGGTACTCAGAAGGGCTTTCAGAAGGCTTCCAAATCAAAAGAAGTAGGATGGAAAAGAGTTTTCAATTGCTGTCCTATCTCTGCCTCTGTTAGTGATGAGTAAATTCGGTTTCTTCTCTCAGCTTGTTTCTGCATGTATAAAATAACAGAGAAAAGATGCTCTGCATTCTCTAAACTACTACTGGCTTTGATTGTTGTCTCCATAAGGGAGGGCCTGAGAGTAGTTCAAGGTTTTATCTGACTCTGTTCTTCTGTGATCATGCATCTCTCTGGACTGGGTTGGAGGTTAAGTTCTCAATAATAACATTTTCCTTCTTTAGTCGGAGCAATCAGATGCCTTCCAGGTATTGTTCTCAGCAACACTGTGTCCAGGATTTCAGTTTGTTTGTCTGCTGCTGAGATGAGGCTGGAACATGTATCTGGCAAAGTTCATGCAAATGTAGAAGGAAGAGAGCAAGTACTGAGTTCTGTTCTCTTCCTACACAAGCAATTTTTGTAGCAAATAGAAATTGCTTGCTCTATGGGTCAAGATGTACAGCTATTAAATTTGCCTTATCTACTTAGAAAATCTTCTAGAACTCAAATGGTTAGTCATGTACTTGTTGCCTATTAAGAACTCTTATTTTCCTTCGCAGACTCTCTCCCAAGCATGCTCCAGATATTCCTGATGACAGCACTGATAACATCACTATTTTCACTAGAATCTTGGATCGGCTTCTGGATGGCTATGATAACCGGCTGCGACCTGGGCTTGGAGGTCAGTTATTCTTTTAAAAGCCCTCTTCTAAGATAATGCCCCTTAAAAAGTAATAAGGCGCCTCCTGTTGACCAAGGGACTTAGTGTACAGTTTCTTCCCTCTGAACATTAGAATTTCACAAGTGACCTCACATCCAATTTTGTAGGATTTCATTAAAGGAGACAAATACATTATACTATGGGCTATGTTGAATGGCAAATATGAAGGTCTATGGGTTTAATTCTTCCCAAACAATTTGATAGTCATATATATTATGCCCTTTTACTGTTAAAGACTTCATTATATAATTCCATAGAACAAAGGAATTATTTTATAAACAATACACATATAACTTAACCTAATACTCATTTCTAATTTGTGTTTCATATTCAAATTTTCTAATTATAACTAAATGTTCCTTATAGCAATCTCCCTTGATTTGGATTCATTCCAGGCTCGAACATCATCATGACTTTTTAATCTATAATCTGGTAGTTACTCCTTTATGGTGCTGCTAAGGTGTTCTTTATTCATTTTCTGGAAATAAAAGCACAAGTGCTAATTGGATCTTTTTTGGGGAATTATTCAAGAAGGAGACACTATATGTGTGTGTGTTTTCAATTTTTAAATGTTAATGTCTACCAGCTTATGCACCCTAGAATTACCATGTTTCATCTTATAATTAATAGGTAACATATGGAGAAGTGTCAATATTGAGACTATTCTGCTCTTCTTCCAATTGGCATCCAATAGTTTTAACAACTATTAATTACCTTGCATAAATAGTGACAGTGATGGCTACAAATCCATTATTCCTATATATTTTAAGAGGGCATTATTAAAAGGCATCATGTATATTTCCCTTTAGTTAATTAGCTAATAACCTGTATGAATTTTCTTATCTTACTTGATACATTCAAAAACAATATTATTCATTTTGGTGAAGAATTTTTCTCCCAATTTGCCATATTTGCTGACTCTAATCATTTCAGTTTGGCTTCTGTGTTATTTTGATATGTTCACTCCATGTTTTGAACAATTGCTTAGTAGAAGTCATGAATGATTCCTTTTATACTTATCTTGTGTGTTGCCTGAATCAGTCTACCAATCAGTCACTTTTCTGAAATAGATACTTTGTAAGGAGTTATATTTAGAATCTAAATTCTTTTTTTCCATATTCTTTTATTTTTTTCATTCAAAAAAATTTACATTTCCTCCCCTTCTCCCAGTCCCCTCCTGCTTCCCCTCCACCCTTCCTCCCTCCCCCTGCTCCCTTAAAAGAGGGCATGGTACCATTCTGAATGCTAGGTTCTTCTTGCTATAGCAGCATCATTGCTTCTGTTTCTGTGAACAGAACTTAGAAAATGGTAGACATACAAGTGTGCATGCACACACATGTGCTTTGACACTATTTAGTTATAAATACTTGTATACACATAAGAGGATTTGTTATACATCTTCCACTGAAATATACATTTATTATATAAATTAAAATATATATTTGCAGGGTTTTTGTTGTTTTTAGAATAAGTCTTTATGATAGTTGTGATACAAATAATGCATTGGTGTAGGACAGTACTAGAAGACGAGACCTATTAATTTAGACAGGAGGAGATGGCTCTCAGACACAGTCTCATTCTGAGATTCCTGGAGGCAGGATCGCCATTTCAGACTGAGGATTTCTTAGAGGTAAGAGCTATCTAGTGGCTTTGCTGCTTTGCTTTTCTGATCTTCAGGTTGAACCCCAATATCTCTGAGTTTGTATTATTTATGCTATAGGTTTATGTATTTATCCTGGATGGGTGATTATGGTAAAGAACAAAGTTGGTGACAAACTAGTTTATAGAGTTAGAGAAGTAGGGCATCAGGGGAAGAACAGAATACCTTTTAGTTATGGTTTATGTAGTGATATTTCATTTGTATTTTAATAAATAAAGCTTCCCTGAAGATCAGAGAACATAACAATGGTCAGTCTTATAGAGCAGGCAGTGGTAGCACACACCTTTAATCCCAGTAGCCACACTAGTCTGCCCTAGAAACCAGGTGGTAGTGGTGCATAGCTTTATCTCAGCACTAGAGAGGAAGATAAGACAGGAGGAGATGGCTCTCAGACACAGTCTCATTCTGAGATTCCTGGAGGCAGGATCGCCATTTCAGACTGAGGATTTCTTAGAGGTAAGAGCTATCTAGTGGCTTTGCTGCTTTGCTTTTCTGATCTTCAGGTTGAACCCCAATATCTCTGAGTTTGTATTATTTATGCTATAGGTTTATGTGATTCAGGAACAAACACTGGAGGGGAACTACTACTTTTGTTCTTTTGGAATTGTTGAAAAGAAAAGGTAATATGAAAAGGAGGAAGAGGCTGCATGGTAGAAGGAGATAACTTAAATCACAGAATTGTCCCCTGACCTTCAAACACATACTGTATAATGTGTGCTCCCACTCACAAAATATATAACTGCAGGTTGAAATTAAATGTCAGAACTAGAGATGAGACATTTACTCTGGCTAAATTGAAAATATAGGGACCAGATTTATTTTCTCATCTTACACAGTGATCGGGAAGTGAACAAACACACTGAGTAATGTTCTTCAGAAACTGAAAAAAAAAAGTAGCATATGACAGCGATCATTAAAATGCAGGAAACAAAGTGAACTTCCCAACTGTAGCTGCTGACTGCCCAGGAACCCTAATAATGACAAGGCAAAGTGGAAAGACTGGAGAAACTGAGGATATTAGCCTCCTCACTTTAGGGGATTTAATCTTTACTACTGAGAACAGAATGAAGTAGCATGAAAAGAGTGAAGAAGGCATGGAAGGAAAGAAAGAGGAAGAGAAAGAGTGAGACAGAGAAGTAGAGAGAGGCCTGGCAATCTGCAGAGGACTCACTGTCAGTTTTCAGGCAAGTATTTTCGGCTCATTCATAGAAGGTAATATTCTAGTGTCAGATGAAAGCCAGCTTAAAAACACGGTGGAACAACAGCCCTGAGAGTAACTTATGTTTCTACTAACCACTGCAGAAAAGGTTTTTACTACATGAAGTATGAGATAGTATTTTTCTGAAGGATAGAGTCTCAGTGAGACTCATTGATATTCTAAGACTAAAAGCTGATCTAATCATACATACCAAAGCTTAAAGTTAAGCTTCCAAAGAATAAAAAAGGTCAAAATGTTTCCACATTACTTAACATGATACCATAATAAATGTCAAGAGTATCTGTGTTTATAACCAAAAACGTAATAGCCAATAAAGGAGACTTAACAATGGCTAATGTCCAGTCAAAAATTGTTGAGTATGGAAACAATGATTACATAATCAAAAATAAAGAAAAAACAGTTAGTGCACATCATGTAAATATTTATGTAAATGTAACTGGTGAAAGAAATAGTAGATGAAGAGTACTAAATATATATTCAATGCAAATATTTGCATTGAATACATTCAAATAATAGCAGAAAGCATAGTAGGTTGAATACTCAATTAACAAATTAAACAGAAATACAACACATAATGAAAAATATGCTAACAGAAGATCATACAGGAAGAATATTATAATAATATTTGAGACAGAAATAGTAACTACCAAATATGAAACATGGTGGGGGAGAAGATACCCCCAAACAAACAAAATAGAGCATCAGTGTACTGTGGAATTGCTTTAGATATTCCAATAGAAGTATAATAGGATTCTCTGAAGGAGACATAAAATGAATTTAAAGAAAAACTGGTTTAAATATTTTGAATTAGTTGAAGTTATAGTCTAACATAGTAAGAAAAATCTTAACAAATTCTAAACACAAGGAAATTCAAAGAAAATTTCACCAAGAATTGCTTAGAGCCAGTGACATAGAGAAAACCTTAAAAAGAAATATTTTGTCACAAACCCAAAGCCAAAGTTTGACCAAATGATCATAGACTGAAACCTCCAAATCTGTGTGACAAGCTTAATATTGCTTAATTGCACGTATTTGTTAAAGTACCAGATAGCTAGCACACATCGAAAACACTAACACTGAAAGTCAGACAGAGTCAAGGTGGAAGAGGTCATGAATTTCAGATGGAGAAGAAGGTAGAGGTGGGGATGGAGGGGTGGGAATGATATTGATGCAGTCCTCATACATCAAAATAATTAATAATAATAAATAATAATTTAACAAAAAGCCTTTTTACGTTGTCCCATATTTCATGGATATTTTGGGTTAAGCTTTTGTTAGATTTAATGTTTTCTTTAACTGATGAGTCTATTTCCTCTATTTTATCTTCGGCGCTTGAGATTCTCTCTTCCATTTCTTGTATTCTATTGTTCATACTTGCACTTGTGGTTCCTGCTCTTTTTTCATGATTTCTGTTTCTATAATTCCTTCGGCTTGTGTTTTCTTTATTTTTTCTATCTCGGTTTTCAAGTCCTGAATAGTTTCTTTTATATGTTTGAGTTCTTTTTCTTGGTTTTCTTTAAGTGATTTGCTGATATCTTCCAATTTTTTGTTTGTTTTTTCCTCCATTTTTTAAGGTAATTTCTCATTTCATCTTTAAGAATTTCAAATATTCTCTTGAGGTTATTTTTTAGATCATTTTCTTCTGTTTCATCCATATTTGGTTGTTCAGGTCTTACTTTCATAGGGTCTTTAGGTTTCACTGGTATTGTGTTGCTCTTAGTGGTGTAGCATGTGATCTTACCTTTTCTACTCATCTTTTCCTCTAATAGGTGTGGTTGGGGCTGTCTGAGATTCTATTGAATAATCTTCTAGGTGCCAGTAGATCGAAAACTAAGATGGTTTTCCTCATGGTACAGTAAGTGTCACAGGCCAAATCTTAGAATAATAGGTATGAAAGAAGGAGAAGAAGTTCAAGTCAAAGGCACAGAAAATTTATTTAACAAAATCATAGAAGAAAACTTTCCCTACCTAAAGAAAGATATGCCTATTAAGATACAAGAAGCTTACAGAATACCAAATAGACTGGATCCCCCCCACCAAAAATCCTCTCGCCACATAATAATCAAAGCACTAAACATACAGAGTAAAGAAAGAATATTAAGAGTGCAAAGGAAAAAGGCCAAGTAACATATAAAGGTAGACCTACCATAATTACACCTGACTTCTCAGTGGAGACAATGAAAGCCAGAAGTTCATGGTCAAGCATTATGCAGACTTTAAGAGACCACTGATGCCAGCCCAGACTACTATACCCAGCAAAACTGTTGATCACCATAAAAGGACAAAACAAGATATTTCATGACAAATCTAGATTTCACCAATACCTAGCTACAAACCCAGCCTTACACAAAATACTAGAAGGAAAACTCCAACCCAAAGAAGATGGCAACACCAATAAAAATGCAGACAATTGATGATCTCATTACAGCAAATCCCGAAGAAGAAAAAAAATGCACAAATTAATATCACCAATGATGAAAACTAAATTAACAGGAGATAGCAACCACTGATCATTAATATCCCTTAATGTAAATGGACTCAGCTCACCCATAAAAAGGCACAGGCTCCTGACTTCAAACTATACTACAGAGCTACAGTACTGAAAACAGCCTGGTACTGGCATAAGAACAGACAGGAGGACCAATGAAACCGAATTGAAGACCCGGATATCAATACACACATCTTTGAACACCTGATATTTGATAAAGAAACAAAAAAAATTAAATGGAAAAAAGAAAATATATTTAACAAGTGGTGCTGGCATAACTGGATATCAACATGTAGAAAAACGAAAATAGACCCATATCTATCACCATGTACAAAACTCAAGTCCAAATGGATCAAAGACCTCAACATAAAGCCAGCCACACTGAACCTTATAGAAAAGAAAGTGGGAAGTACGCTTGAACGCACTGGCACAGGGAACCACTTCCTAAATAGAACCCCAGCAGCACAGACACTGAGAGAAACAATTAATAAATGAGACCTTCTGAAACTGAAAAGCTTCTGTAAAGCAAAGGACACAGTCAACAAGACAAAACGACAGCCTACAGAATGGGAAAAGATCTTCATTAACCCCACATCAGACAGAGGTCTGATCTCCAAAATATACAAAGAACTCAAGAAATTGAACACCAAAAGATCACGTAATCCAATAAAAAAAGTGGAGTACAGACCTAAACAGAGAACTCTCAACAGAAGAATCTAAAATGGCTGAAAGACAATTAAAAAGTGCTCAATTAAAAAGACAATTAAAAAGAGAAATGCAAATCAAAACAACTCTGAGATTCCATCTTACACCTGTAAGAATGGCCAAGATCAAAAACACTGATGACAACTTATGCTGGAGAGGTTGTGGGGAAAAGGGAACACTTGTGCATTGCTTGTGGGAATGCAAGCTGGTACAACCCCTTTGGGTGTCAGTGTGGCAATTTCTCAGAAAATCAACCTTCCTCAAGACCCAATAATACCACTTTTGGGTATATATCCAAAGGATGCTCAATTGTGCCACAAGGACATGTGCTCAACTATGTTCATAGCAGCTTTGTTTGTCATAGCCAGAACCTGGACACAACCTAAATGCCCCTAGATCGAAGAATGGATGAAAAAAATGTGGTACATTTACACATGTACTCACTCATAGGTTTTTTTAAACATATAGCAAAGAAAGCCAGCCTACAAACCACAATCCCAGAGAACTTAGACAACAATAGGGACACTAAGAGAGACTTACATAGATCTAGTTTACATGGGAAGTAGAAAGTAGAAAAAGACAAGATCTCCTGAGTAAATTGGGAGCATGGGGACCTTGGGGGAAGGTTGAAGGGGGGAGAGGCAGTGAGGGGAGCAGAGAAAAATGTAGAGCTCAATAAGTATCATGGAAAATAAATCAATAAATAAATTTTAAAAAAGCAAAACAATCTTTCTAGTTAAGAGAAAAGCATTTTAAAGTAGAAAGTATCAGTAGATTAAAATTAAAATGATGGGACAAGATGTTCTATGTTAACCCAAATCAAAAGAAGACTGGACATATTATTTTAGTATCAGAAATACAAGCAAAGAGCAAAGAACACTGATGTGTGTAAAGGAGATTATTTCATAATGCTAAAGGGGCTCATTCATCAAGAAATATGATAATGTAAAAGATTCATGAGCCAATATCTGAGCTTGGGGATAAACGAAGAAAAACTAAGAAAGAAAGGAGAAAGAACTACAATTCAAATTTCAACACTGTTTTCTCGAACAAAACACAGAAAATAAATATAAGTCCCAGAAAATGTTCACATATTAACAACCAATTTGACTTAAATGCCCTTCTAATCAGCAACAACAGAATGATAACCTTTGCAAGTTTCCTGGTAATAGTTACCAAGACAGATAATATTCTGGTTTATAAAATGAAAAGAATGTTGATCTGATGATAATTTGTGCTTATAATTCCAGCACTCAGGAAGCTGATTCAAGAGGATAGTTTGCTCAAGACTGCCTTGGGGTACAAAGTAACTTTGAGACTACTTTAAGATACATAGAAAGCTTGAAATCAGCCTTGGATACATACTAAAATAAAACACATAAAACACAGATATTCATCCCCCCTCTCTCTCTGTGTATACATCTTTTGCTGGCCTGGAGCTCACTAATTAGAATAGAATGACTGATCAGCGAGACCCAGGAAACTGTGTCTGTCTTCCCAGCATAGAAATTACAAGCTCACCCCAATTGTGGAACAATTTTTACCTGGATCATGGGGCTTGAACTCAGGTCCTCATGCTTGAGAGACAAATGCTGGCAAGTGTTTTCTTGACAAATCTCTCCCTAGTTCCAAGACTGAAGCACAATTAATAAAAACTCAGGGTGAGAAGTTGAACCGGAAGATCTGAAAAGCAAAACATCCGTTCACTGGCTCATACCTCGACCTCAGTCTGATATGGTGAATCTGCCTCCTGGAATCTCAGAATGAGACTGTCTGTTGAGAACTGTTTCTTCCCATTTATAATCTTCTTTAGGGATGGGATTAAAGGCGTGAACCACCATCATTAAAGGCATGCATAGCCCAGTTTCTATGGCAACTAATGTGGCTACTGGGATTAAAGTGTCTGTCATTATGGCTACTGAGATTAAAGGGGCATGTTACCATAATCTGGTCTGTAAGGATGACTAGTGGGATTGTTTTAGTCTCGGATCTTCAGGCAGTCTTTATTTGTTCAAATACAATTGAAGTGCACTACACAAGACCTAGTCTCTTTTAGTCCAGGTTGACTATCACTGCAGAAGGGAAATTCACAATGTACAATGCTTATTCTTTAGCCAAATGTAACTGAATAAGTATACAATGATATGAATGTATTTGCATAATCTGTAACTAGATAGGAACTAAACAGCATTCTATATAATTGACCTGAGTCACAAAAAGAGCTGAAAGGACAAATTTAAACATATTCCATTGAAAGAAATAAAAAATGATATTAAACAGTACTAAGAGGATAGATACATTAGAAAATTATTTGAAACCAATGTTTCAACCCTTCACCTTTAGTAGGTAAAACAAACAAGTCCTGAATTATTAAATATTAACAAATAATAAACATACAAAGTAGAATATAATTTTAAATATTTTTTCAGTTCTTTGAGAATTTTCTACAATGTATTTTTATTGTATTTACCTCCTTCCACCAAATCCTCCTAGATATAACCTCCTTTCCCAACCACCCAACTTTGTGTCCTTTGTTTCTATGCATATCACATCCAATTTGTGTGTCCATATGTTCTTAGATGTGTGTCCTTCAACTGGAGTATGATCAATATAACAAGGATTACATCTTGAAAAAACTCAACTCTGCCTCTTCCACCAGCTGTTAGTTGCCAACATTTCCTCAGTTAGGGTGGTACTTTATGCCTGGCTATCTTCTCTGTGCTGGGACTTTGTCTGGCTTGAGGTTACACAGGTCTTGTGCAGGCTGTCCCAATCACTGTGAGTGTATGTGTTAGCTGTCCTGCTGTGTCCAGAAAATACTATTTTGTCCAGCACATCTGGCCCTTGCACTCTTTGTCTTCCCCTTTCCACGATTGTCCCTGAATCTTAGGAAGAGGTGATGTTTTATAGACGTTCCATTTAGGGCTGATCATTCTGAACCCTCTTATTTTCTGCACCTAGTCCAGTTGTGGGTCTCTGTGTTAATTACTATCTAATGCAAATAGGAGCTTCTCTGATGAGGGTTGATACATTTTTTTTATCTGTTAGTATAATGATAAATCATTAGAGTTGGTTTAATACTATGTCCATTTAGCAGAATAGGGACTGTGACCTGTCTAGCCATATGTTCTTTGCCCAATAATGATGCCAGGTATGGAATTCATTTTGTACATTAAGACTTAAAAGTCCATTCATAACATGGTTTCTTTCTTCCATGACATTTGCACCACTTTTTCACAGTGGGCATGTCTTTTCCTAGGCTAGTCATTATTGCAGCTTACAAGGTTCACAGCTCGGTAAGACTGATGCTTACTTCTCTCCTCCAGTAGTGTGCATAGCACCTTGCAGCACTGTGAATGCTAGCTCAAGGTAGGGATGAAGCGTTCAACTGAGTATCAGCTTGATTGTTCTTATGTTCTATGACTCAAGTATGTGATGTCTTTAGCAATAGGGTATTAGTGTCAAGTTCAGCAGGGTAATAATAGCTTTTAATGTTTGGAGAGCTGTGCAATCTCACTGGTTAACAAGAATAAAACAGGGAGCCCATTTGTGGAACTGGGCTCCTTATATGTTAGCCTGCCATGCCTAGTTGGGGCATTGTCTAGTTGGGGCATTGTTGATCCATTATAATTGGGTGATTTGGGAGTATTTTGGTGTCTCAATTGTTTTGATTATTTGTGTAGTCTGGGTATTAGGTTCCTTTATGAGGTATATGTACCAAAGATTTTCTCCTTTTCTCTATCCTGCCTCTTTCTATGTCCTATAAATGTTTACATTGGAGTTTTCCTAGTAATTTTGTACTTTCAAGTCTTGGAAGTCCTTAACTTCTTAAGGATTTTGAGTTGTATTTTATAACTACTAATAATTATTGATCCAATTTCATTCCTGGTATCTAATTTTCCCAGCAGCATTTAATGAAAATCCTGCCTTTGTTCCAGCGTGGATTCACAGCACTTGCATGTCAAATCATTTGGCTATACTTGCATGTGTTTAGTACAACACTTTGTCTTCTGTCTGTGTGTATTTTATGCCAGTGCATGTTTTTTGTTTTGTTTTGTTTGTTGTTGTTTTGCAGTGGTTTTATGCTGTTTTGATACCATAGCTTTGTGGTATACTTTAGAGTTTGGTAGTACAATACTCCTTGCTTTGTTCATTTTACATGGAATTGCTTGCATACTTCCTAGGATGTTATGAGACATCAAATGGATTTTAGGGTTATTGTAGTTCTTTCCAACATTTAATTGATATTTTCATAAGGTGTGCATTCACCTTGCAGAATATTTTGGGTGTATGTGGTTCTTTCAATCTATGAAAATTGGATTACGTCTACTTTTGTGTTCTTTTCAATTTCTTCCATCAATTTTTTTGTAGTTTTTCACTGTAGTGATTCTTTGCCTCTTTGGTTTAATTTATTGATAAGCATATGGATATTGTAGCTGTTAAAAATGGAATTTCTCTATTACTTGTTCAGTCACTTGTAAGCCACTGTGGCTTATAGCAATGTTGTTGCTGTCATGCTGACTGTAATTGCATTTTTGTTTTTTCTTCATATAAGAGTATGTCACAAGCTGTGACTATTTGAATTTCTCATTTCCAATTGGTTGTCCCTTATTTATTTTTCTTTCCTAATTGCTCTGCCAAAGACTTTCAGTATATATTAAATAAAATGGATGAAAGTAGCAATCTTTAGCTTATTCCAGATATTAAGGAGGCTTTCAGTTTCCCCTAATTCAGCATAATGGTGAAAGCAGACTTTTTTTTTTAAATACAGACTTATTATGTTGAATTCATTTCATACTATGCCCATTTTTATACAGTTTTTAAAATTAGATATGGTAAATTTAATCAAACTCATTTTCTGTATCTATTAAGATCTTTGATTTTCAGACAAGATGTCACTATGTGGCTCTACCAGCCCTGAAACTCACTATGTAGTCCAGACTGGCCTTGAACTTATAGGGATCTGCCTACTTTTGCTTCCTGTATGCTAGGATTAAAGGTATGTGCCATCATGCTTGGCCAATCTTTTAAGTAGTGTTTTCTTCTAGACTCCATGAGTTACTATGTTGTGTTGTCTACAAAAGAACATCACTCTGCTACTCTAATCTGAAGTTTCTCTTTGCAGCTTTTTAATGAGGGTATTTTACAAAGCTGAATCCATCTGGAAGAAGAATTAGAGTGCATCTGTGACTCTGAGTTGTCTCTGTAGCAAACAGATCCCTTATTGAAAGTGTTTGCTAGGGAATTGGAGAAACAATTGGGATTCCTTTGAGACATATTATTCTCTGACTCCTAAAATGAATCTGCTTTATACTATTAAAAAACACCTTCTTGAAACTAGTTTCTGGAAATTATAATACAGTGTTCCCTGGAGAGACTGAATTAGAAACCTGGATGTTTCTATGAGTTCAGTTCATTGCTTTATAAAAAAAATTTAATTAGCTGTTCTTGAAAATTTTGAGTCCACTGGTCTTATTGGGTTCCTGCTCCCACTGAATTTTCTTTGATGTGAGACAGTCACAAGACTTACATGAAGGATCCAAGTATTTCTAGATTTGTATGATATTTAAGGAAAACATTTCCCACTGACATATTATATTGCTGAACTCCTGGGATGGGTGGGGATTGTTAGGCAAAATTAACCACTAGTATTGAATATGATTCTCTGATTGTTTAAAAAGGTATTTTCTTGTTTGTTAAAGAATAAGGATTAGCTTTATTCAATGAATTATGCAACACCTAATTTGAACAAAATACACTCCTTCATCACTTAATCTGAACTGTAAGTATCATTGCTAGGAGGAGAAGACTAAACAATGCACTGTAAAGAATTAAAGGCATATGTTAGTATATTACAACAAACTTGTTTAATACATATTTCATCAGTTACCCTTTTCGCGGGCCAACAGCTTCTCTTCTCCCCTAATGACAATACTTAACTAAGAAAATATTTTTCAAAACTTGTTGAGGGTCTGGAAAGATGACTCAGCTGGTAAAGTGCTTGCTGTACTAGTATGAGGAACTAAGTTTGATCCTTTAGCACCCACATATAAATACAGTGCAGTTATGTATTCCCAGTGCTGATGGGGCAGAGATAAGAGAATCCCTGGCTGAACTGGCAAGTGTGGGGTTCACTTAGGAAGACATTTGATGTTGACTTTTGGCCTTCTCATGCAAGTACATATTCTGGCTACAATATTTCTCCTAATTGTCCCTTTCCTGGTTTCTCTAGCTGGTCTAGAGTATAGCCTAATTTCCTAGAAACCTTTTCATTTCTGTCACGTTGTCTTTCACCAAGATCATCAGTGCTTTGTGAATATACTCAAATTTTTCCATACTTTAGTGCAAGGTAAGTAAATTCTTTTGGGGGAGCAATTTAATATTTTCTGTGCTTGGTCCTGAGAACTTTATTGAAGCTTTTTCCACAGCTGAGTGTTAAACAGTAGCACATTATTGTCTGAGCGGTGTCTTCATTCTTCTTGATTTTAGCGGTGTTAGAATTGGGCCAGATGTTATCAGCTTATGGGTTTTGGCCAGAATAAAAGCCATGTGGAGCTACAGATTTATATGTGTACTGGAGTCTCCATCCCATGGGTGAAGGCTGGGAGGACAAAGGGGACACCCATCTCCAAGCCAGTTTCCCAAAATTCAGTTTCAGCAAGAGGTAGCACTGGCTAGTGTGAGAAATGCCGCTGTCCTGTCCTTGTGTGGAAAATAGCCTGCGAAATGCAACATGGAGCCAGACAGTTCCTGTCACCACAAGTCTGGAATGGTCTTTGTCTCGCTGAGCTAGGAGGAGAGTAGGCAGGAAAAGCTCTTGTTTTAAGCATTATGGGTTCTTGCTTTCCTCTCTAAATTTTAGTAGATTTTCTTTAACACATTTTTTTTTCATTTTCTGTATCCCATTAGGACCATTTCCAGAAACTTCAAGTGGTATTAAAAATAAATATCCATTTCACTGCCACTTGTGCCCTGAGCCAGAAGTCATAGATTTCATCACATTATACATATAGATGATTATGTCCTGTGAAAAGGCCATTTCCATGCTTCCTATGCTTGGATTCTCATTTTATTGTTTCATCATTACTGCCTAGATTTTATATACAATGGTAAATAGTAGAGAAGTGAGGAAATAAGATGATATTCCATTGTCTACTTGCTGTTCTTGTGGAAAGAACTTCTGGTCTTCTACCTTTACTATGGTATTCAGTGAAGGTGGTTACTAGGTTCAGTTTTTCAATTTCATAACATCTTAAATCTTGTTTCCCTGTACCTCCAAAGAAATTACTTGTTATTATTATTTTTGTTTGTTTTGCTTAGAGCAACAGCCCTTTGTAACAGCTGTGTGTACTAACCCTGGCTGTCCTGGAACTCATCTGTGACCTGGCTGGCTTTGCATTCACTGAGATCCACCTGCCTCTGCCCTGAGTTCTAGGATTACAGGCATGCACCCCTATGCCTAGCTTCTATTATGCTTTTTAAGGAATGATTTTTCATACATAGATCAATCTACATGGGAAGTAGAAAAAGACAGGATCTCCTGAGTAAATTGGGAGCAAGAGGTCCTTGGGGGAGGGTTGAAGAGGGGAGGGGGGAGTCAGGGAGGGGAGCAGATAAAAATGTAGAGCTCAAAAAAATCAAAAAAGGGAATGATTTTTCTCTCATCCCTCAGTTGACTCCTTGGGTATCTCAACATCTGCTAGGACAATCTATCTAAAAACTGGACCTTCTATGACTGCTGAGAGATTATTCCTTAACCAGTGGTAATAAAACATATTCACAGGATAAGAGGGGAATCCCACGTCAATGTTACAGGATAGTTCCACTTGAAAGATTTAATAAATCTGTATACAATATCAGTCAGCTGGTAAGTGAGGCACAGAACATTAACTCATGAAGGAACTTTTAACTTTTCTAAAGTAACTTTCATTCTAGAAGGACAATAATTGCCTATTTATCATCTCTGAGAGTTAGCTATTCAGCTTCATTGTGAATAAATCTAGCAAGAAAGGCAATGTTCCCACTTTAATAACCATTCTTAAAACATTCTGCATGAATTTGGTCATGATTATGAAGTACTTGATTCATTTTTTTGTACTGCAAATTCTATTTTCAGTGCCTTCAAGTATTTCTATATTATCTGGTTTCTAGGTATTTCAGAATCCTGATCACTATCCCTCCCTTATAGCACTCTCAAATTGTGTTCTACTGAAGCTGATGCGATCCTATGTAAAAACAAGCTTTTATTCTGTCAAATATTTGGTACCTTAACAAAGTCAGATTGATATTTAATGCAAAGAGAAAAATATAGATTGATTATTGCTATTCAGTGTGTAAGGGTAATGGAGCAAACTGCTTAATGCTAACTAGGATTTCACTTTGGAAAGGTGAAATATTGGGGCAAGAAATGGAGGTGTTACTTACACGACATTGTGAATACACTGTATGTGGCTGGAGTGAATAGAGTAATTTATGCTATGTGGATTGCATCACAATGTGTTATCTGTAGTCACAAACCACTAGCAAATAGTTTAGAGTGGCATGTGAGTCAGCATTTCTCTCATCTTTGTTCTAGCAGTGTTTGCTTTGTTAATTTCAATTTCTGTTTCTCTTTTAAAAGCTTTTGAGTTTCAACTCCAACACACTTAGCAGCAGGAGAGCAGTGAACATTAAGCTATATAATTTAAGGGGGCTGACTCTTCTCTGGAACTGGACTAACTTTAGGATGTTTCCCAGTATGGGCAGAATAGCATGTACAACAGATATGAGGTGATAACTGTCTGGGCACATTCCAAAGAGCAAGGAAAATACAATCTGTGAGGTGGGAGTGAAGTGAGGTTCAGAGTGACTTGAGTGAATTTGATATAAAGGTCTTAAGATAGGCTTGGATTTCATTCAAAATAAGTTATAAAGGCATCACAGTGCTTTAAACCAGGTTAATGATAAGACCTTAGTGAGTGATGAAGTAAAACATCATTCTGGAGAATGAACAGCTTGACAGTTTCATTTCTTTATTTAATCCAACAATTATTTATTGATCTCTTTTGCTGGGTTCTTACTATACACAAATGAGTAATACATGATTCCTGCTGTTGAGGTGCTAAATGTAGTGGACACAATAAAAACTGAAACACATAAAACTGTTATATTTCTATTAGGTATCTAATATAATTATGGCAATAGAAAAGAAATGGCTCTGAGAGCAAAGACAAATGCTTTATTTAGTGAGGTACTTCAAAGAGAAAAAAATGTGGATGTTAGAGAAAAGTAATTGTTTGATACATAGAAAGGTTGACGAAAGCTATCCCAGGTAAAAGAGAGAAAAAATGCTAAGCTATACATAATATTACTCATATGCTCACTCATAACATGAATAGCTCCAATGGACTCCTCTCAGGAAACTAAGGTATGAGTAGCCATCCTCCTGTTGGACTGCATGACTTACTTTATCAGGTAGATTTGACATCACACTCCATCTTCTATATTGTCATGCAATTGTATGCCCTTGAATTGTGGCTCATCATCAATATTTAGATATCTTAGTCTTTCTCCATTTAGTACATGAACAAAAATTCATTTTTAACCTAGTCTTCCAATAGTTTTTATGAGAATTTCTGTTTTTTTTCTACAAACAAGTTACCTCTAAATACTTCTTTTTTAAAATATCAAAGACTTACCTATTATTACCAATTTGTTAGTGATGCAACATTTTGCTATAACTCTTCTTTTGATCATTTCTTTTGTGGGAACTAATGACCGAGGAGTAGGAAAGCACTATCAGCCATTGTTAAAGAAGGCATAGATCTAGATAACTGGAATATATTCAAAGTTAAGACTGAAGAAATTTAATTATACTTCCAAATTTAGCACCACATTATTATATAGGCTAAAATAGGTGTTTGTCTTATAATAAACCAATTTATGCATTCATCACGTGAGAAAAATATTTTTGGGATAGCAACACTACGGAATAAAACTTATAATTCTCTTTCAGAGAACCAGAACAATGTTTCCATACCCTGGTGATAATTTAGAATCCCCAGATGGTCACCAATGTCTCTGGAAATATGAAAGAAAGATATATTAGAAATCACTCAAGACATACCCCAGAGTGAACTTTTTGAATATAAGGACATTATCCTTAAGCTCCTGTCTTAGTTATGGTTACTATTGCTATCATGAAGCACCATGACCAAAAGCAAGTTGAGAGGGAACAGTTTTATTTGACTTCCACTTCCACAGACCATCACTGAAGGGCAGGAAGTCAAAAAGAGTGGGAGCCTGGAGGCAGGAGCTATTGCAAAGGCTGTGAAGGGTTTTGCTTACTGATTTGTTTTCCATGGATTACTCAGTCTGCTCTCTTACACAATTCAGGACCACCAGCCCAGAGATGGTCCCACCTACAATGGGCTTGGTCCTCCACCATCAATCACTAATTAAGGAAATGGTTGTATATATTGAGATTTGCTTTGGGACCAAGTATCTGGTCAGTTTTCGAGAAGGTTCCATGAGGTGCTGAGAAGAAGGTATATTCTTTTGTATTTGGGAAAAATGTTCTATAGATGTCTGTCAAGTCCATTTGAATCATGACATCTGTTAGTTCCCTTATTTCTCTGTTAAGTTTCTGTCTGGCATCCCTGTCCATTGGAAAGAGTGGGGTGTTGAAGTCTCCCACTATTAGTGTATGGGGTTTATTGTGTGATTTAAGCTTTAGTAATGTTTCTTAGGTCCATTTGATTGGAAAATATTTTCCCAGCCCTTTACTCTGAGGCAATGTCTGTCTTTGAAGTTTAGGTGTTGTTCTTGTATGCAGCAGAACAGATCCTGTTTTTTTTTTTATCCATTCTGTTAGTTTGTGTCTTTTTTTAATAGGCAAATTGAGTTCATTATTCATATTAAGGGATGTTAATGACCAGTTATTGCTAATTCCTGTTATTTTTTGGTTTCGGTGGTGATGGTGGTAGTGTTTTCCTTCGTTGCGATTTGCTGCTGTCAGATTATCTATTGTCAGTGTGTTTGTGGGCATGGCTAACTTCCTCATATTGGAATTTGCCTTCTTGTACTTTCTGTAGGGTTGTATTTGTGGATAGGTATTGATTAAATTTGGTTTTATCATAGACATGTCCTTCTTTAGCTTGGAAATTTTTTATATGATTTTCTTGAATATATTTTCTGTTACTTTGTGATGGTATTCTTCTCCTTCTTCTATCCCTATTATTCTTAGGTTTGGTCTTTTCATGGTGTCCCAGATTTCCTGGATGTTTTGTGTTAAGACTTTGTTAGATTTAGCATTTTCATTGACCATTGAATCTATTTTCTCTATTGTATCTTCAATGCCTGATGTTCTCTCTTCCATCTCTTGCATTCTGTTGGTTATGCTTGCATCTGTAGTTCCTGTTCATTTACCCAGATTTTCCATTTTCAGGTTTCCTGCCATTTGTGTTTTCTTTATTGCCTCTATTTCAGTTTTCAAGTCTTGAACTGTTTCCTTCACCTGTTTGAATGATTTTTCTTGGCTTTCTTTAAAGGGATTTATTGATTTCCTCCAATTTTTTGTTTGTTTTTCCTCCATTTCTTTAAGGGAACGTTTCATTTCCTCTTTAAAGGCCTTTATCATAAAGTTTTTTTTATTATTATTATTATGGTTTTTTTGAGACAGGGCTTTCTCTGTAGCTTTGAAGCCTAACCTAGAACTAGCTCCTGTAGACCAGGCTGGCCTCAAATTCAGAGAGATCTGCCTGCTTCTGCCTCCCGAGTGCTGGGATTAAAGGTGTGCACCACCACCACCTGGCTCATAAAGTTATTTTGAAGGTTGCTTCATCTGCACTGGGATTCTCAGGCTTTGCTGTCGTAGAACCACTAGATTCTGGCGGTGCTATATTGCTCTGTATGTTGTTAAGTATATTCTTACACTGTCATCTACCCTTCTGAGTTTGGGGTAAGTGTAGGTTCAGGTGTTGATTCTTCCTCCAGTCAGTGCAGATGGTTATCTGTATCTCAGGGCCCCACTGCTGACTGGCTGCTGTGGCTCTTCTTCCAGTATAGGTGGAGCCTGAACCTCTGGGGACCTCTGATGGCTTGGGGCTTGTTTGGTCAAGGGAATGGGTAGCAGGGTGGTGAAGGGTTTTTCCTGCAGGAGTCTTACCTGCTGAACAGCTTCTGGGGTTGAATTGGGTCAGGGAGGAGCAAGGGATGTGCCCAGGGCTCTAGGGCCTAGAGACCATGGCTGTCCATCTTGGAAACCAGTTACTCACCTCTTCCTCTAATGGGTGCAGGTAGAGTCTGTGCCTTGGGAGCCTCTGATGCCTCGGGGTTGGTTGGTAGGAGAATGGAGTGGTAGTAGAGTGGTCTGCCTTCAGGAGTCTTACCTGCTGACCAGTTTCTGGGGATGCAATGGGTAGAAGAGGGGCACAGGATGTGCCCTGGAGTCTAGGGCCTAGAAACTGGGGCTGTCCATCCAGAAGACCAATAGCTCACAGCTCACCTCTTCCTCCAATAGGTGTAGGTGGAACCTGTCCATCAACAGTTTTTTTTTTTTTTCAGAAAGCTGAGGGCAGAAAAGGGTACAAGGAATATGTAATCATCACCTTTGATCACCAAGCCATCTTAGCAAGACAGGTACATCAGCCAGCAATATTCAGGCTGCCATTGTTTTGCTCCCTGACCTCAAAGAGTCCCCTGCCCAAGTATTAAAAGTGTGTCTTTTTATACTTTAAATTGTTCCCCAAGATTTCCTGCCTCAAAGCCATTAACAAATATATCTTAACCTGACGTTAAGTCATTGTTTAAAGCTTTGTTTTAGCTATGATACACATCTCTTGACATTAAGATTTAAAGAACTTGAGCTCACCTAGCTTGCGGGACACAATTGTTTTCCTTAATTATTAACCTAAGCCACAGTTTGTATTGCTTCTTTAAAAAAAAACCCTCATAAGTCTTAGCTGTGTGATGCTTTCCTGTTCTTATTTTCTATCCTCAGCAACTTCTGCTCTATCAGGGCCACAGCCACATGGCAATGCACAGATTAATGGAGATGAGTTAGTTTAGGATATAAGATTTAGTCAGAAATATGCTTAAGCTTTTGGCCAAACAGTATTGCAAATAATGTGGTTTCTGTGTGATTATTTTGGAGCTAAGCAGCGGGGAACTAACTAGTGGCCTCTCACAACAGTCTAAAGGCATAGACTAGTTGTAAGGCAAAGGGATTTGAAACAAACTCATCAGACAGAGCTGAGATATTTTGAGCCACTATGCCTTGCTTTATATCCCTTCTTATATGAAGTGTCTTTATTCCTCAATCAATATTTATATACAGCATGAGGTGGGAATTCATTTGGGGGTCCTAGCATATTCTTTTATTTTTGAGATTGTATTTTAATTACAACATTTCTCCTTCCTTTTCCCCCTTCAAAGCCTTCCAAATGCTCCTCCCTCTTTTTAATATGCTTTTTTTCACCCATTTGTAATGTCTATACTTTTTACATGTTAGGTTTCCATATATGTCTGGAATAGTTTTGGAGTGCACCATTCTATTTTACTAGTTTTGATGTTTACCATCCTTTCACTTGAATGGTAGAGTTTTTTTTTAATCAAATACTAAAATTGTGTGTTTTTGAAAAAAGAATGTAGATAGCATGACTGACTTTTTTGCATACAACCCTATAGTTGCTAAGACAATGAAGATGCAGAATAATTCTACCAACTGAAAAATGTCCTCTTGCTTATTTGTTGCTATTCAGTCCACACCACATCATCTCCTAGAAGTTGGCAATCCCAAATAATATAATAATAGAATCATACAGTATAAAGTCTTTACTTTCTCTCTTCTTTGAATTTGTGTTATGCATGTTCTTGAATCTACCAGCAATCATTTATTGATTGGTACTCCACAGAATGTGTATATTATACTTTATTGATGTGCCAATTGAAGGGCATTAGGATCATTCATACTTTTTTGGTTATTCTGAATAAGAAAAAAGTAAATATTCATGTAATGTTTATTTGTGACATAATTTTCACTCATTTGGGGGTAAATATATAAGAGTAGCATTGCTCATTAATATGACAAAAGGGTGTTTCATTTTATAAAACATTTTTAAAATGTTTTTCAAGATAAATATACAGTTTTGCATTCTTACCAGTACTGTATGAGAACGTTTGTTTATCCACAGCCTTGCAAATAGTTGGTACTACATATAATCTCTACCCCAACCTATATATATACATGAAGTTTCATTGTTTATCTTCCAGTTGTTTCAAAATGATGTCAGATTCAGGTTAAAATTGACATATTTAGCTTGCTTATATTTTGGAGGGAACAAAAGGATTTATTTCAACGTTTAGTTACTTCCTCAAAGGAAGTCATGGCAGGAACTCAGGGGAGGGCAAGTACTGAAGCAGAAGCCATGGAGTAACACTGCCCACTGGCTTGCTCTTCATGACTTGCTCAACCTGATCGTATATAACTCAGGACTTCCTGCCCAACGGGTGGCACTGCCTGCAGTGAACTGGACACACTCCTATAGTTTATTAATCAAGAAAATACCCTACAGGCTTAACCATAGGTCTATGTAGTGGGGCACTTTTTCCAGTTAAGGTTCTGCTTCTCAAATGACTGTAGCTAGTGTCAAGTTGACAAAACACTAGCCAGAACAATATACATAATTTGAAACAAAAATGAATCTTGATGATGATGATGAGAATTGGGAATATGGCTTAGTGAATGAAATACTTGCCATACAAGAATGAAGACCTGAATTCAAACTCATGTCAAAAACTAAGTGTGGCAATTGAAATCCCAGTGCCGTGGAGGTGGACACAGTAGGACTCACTGTCCAGTCAGCCTAGCCAAATCAGTGAGACTAGGCCTGTGAAGAGACTATTTATTTAGCTTCCATATTTTACACACCTAATTTCTCTCTAGGTATTTTTTTATTAACTCTCTGAATAGATTAGAAAATTTTTGACTAGGTTGTTTAGTTTTCTTATTTAGCTTTGATACTAATTTGTTTTTATATTCTTGATATAAGTCTTTTTCACATAAATTTATTTCATATTTTGACTTATTTACTTAAAGAAGAGGTTTTCAGTTTTGATAAAAAATAACTTAAAAATTAATTTTTCTGTATTTGTTTTGTTTAACTCAAATGCATGAAACTTACAACTATGGGGCCCACAACATGACTCAGTGGGTTAAAAAAATTGTCACTAAGCAGACAATCTGATTTTGTTCTCTGAGACCCACATGGTGGAAAGAAAGAAGTGATCTTTATAAGTCATGCTGTGGCCTTAAAACAAACATCACAGCTTCATGTGTGTGTGCATGCACACACACACATATTCATGAACATGTGTACACAGGTGCACATAAATAAATACAAATGTAATAAAATATTTAAAAACTTTAAGCTATGTTTCCTTCAACAAGTTTTATTGACTGTACTGTATTTTTCCATTGGGGCCTATTTTGTATTTCCATTTAGTTGTCATGTAAATTGTGAAAACCAGATTAGACTTCCTGTTTTGGCCTATGTCTATCTAGCAAAATTTATTACAAAGATTATGTAGTTTATTTTGCATTGTCATCATGGGTAAAAAAAATCAAATAGTTAACCAGTCTCTTCAACTTTCCACTCTATAACCAATATCATACTCTTTTCAATTGATAAAGTTTTATGGTTCGCCTTGAAATTTATATCTTATATTGGAGTCTTCTAAATTAAGAATACATTGAGAAAATTCTTTTGGTGTTTTGTCCTATCCTTTTTCTGTATACATTTTAGAATCAATTTGTAAATTTCTACCAAAGAATTAAAAACAACACAAACAAAGCACTATATAAATCAACTTAGATTTTATTGGGGATTCTATTGTTTTGTTTATGGGAAATTGAGTATATCTTGGTTTAACTTTCTCTTTGAAGTCTGAACAACAATGAGTGGTGAAGTCCTTTCCTGATCATATGTCTAGACATTGGCATGCGTATAATCTAGTATATTTGAAGTCTTTATAAAACATAAGTTCACTCAAATATCTTTATTCCCTATCATTTTTTCCTCAGGACTTTTAATTAATCTCTGATCCTTACTGGTCTCCATAGCCCAATTATTTATATCTTTGCTTTTGATAAATGAGTACAAGACATCTGCCCCAGTAACTGGGAGTTTTCCAAATTAGATGAAACAAAGGCGATTGTCAATATTTAGTAATCCACAATTCTGGCTGAATCAGTCAACCAAATTGTTTGAGACTGAGATTTGAATAGCTCTTTGTGTTACTACCAACCTATACCCAGAGGACAAAGATGAGAAGTGTGGCTGCTCTGGGGGTAAGGGACAGTGAATGAGCTTTCTCTCTGCAGCAGGCAGTGTTCTTTGCCTCATCTGACCTTGATTGCTGTAAGCATTACACTATATACTTGAGATGTGTAAAAGTTAATTTTGACAGGTATGAATTTTTCTTTTGTGGTGAACTGGAGACTTGAAATTTCCTATTTTTCAAGTTTGGAGCACACCACCTCTGTATTTTCCCTGATGTTCATACATCTCATTTTCTATAAATCTTTGGTCACTCTGGACACAGTTTTAAGTTTTTTTCACTGTTCCCCTGAAATAATTTCCCATGAGTGTAAAGAACTTGTAGAAGTATAGACTTTCTGTTTTATCTTTATCTTTCATTAGTTCATTGATAATTTTATATAATTTATTTTTAATGGTAATTTCTCTTTTTTATAATAGTTTTTAATACAATATATTTTGATTATATTCCTTCCCCTGCCACAACTCCTCAAAGATCTTACTCACTTCTCTATCCACCCAATTTTATTCTCATTCATTGTCCTGACTAGTTTTATGTCAACTTGATACAAACTAAAGTCATTTGAGAGGAGGGAACTTCAATTGAGAAAAATGCTTCAATGAGATCAGGCTGTAGGCAAGCCTGTAGAGCATTTTCTTAATTAGTGATTGATGGGGGAATGCCCATGAGTGGGACAATCCCTGGGATGGTGGTCTTGTGTTCTATAGTAAAACAGCTATGGGAAACAAGCCAGTAGGCTGAGAAACCCATTAAGAGCAAGCCTGGTGTAGGAGGTCCTTCTGTATTTCTGTTGCTTTCATTGGTTGAATAAAGAAAACTGCCTTGGCCTTTTGATAGGGCAGCCCTTAGGTGGGTGGAGTAGACAGAACGGAATGCTGGGAGAGAGAAGTCGGTGTGGCAGATGCCATGCTTCTCCAGCCCAAGATGGACACTGGTTAGACTCATACCGGTAAGCCACATCCTCGTGGTGAATACTGATTATTAGAAATGGGCTGAATCAAGATGTAAGAGTTGACCAAGAAGAGGCTAGAACTAATGGGCCAGGCAGAGTTTAAATGAATACAGTTTCTGTGTAATTATTTCGGCGGCTGGGAGCCGGGCAGAAGGAAGCAGCCCGCGCACCTCATACTATACAAGCCAAGAAGAAGTACTCCTCCATGGTCTCGGCATCAGCTCTTGTCTCCAGGATACTGCCCTGCTTGACTTCCTTTTCTAACTTCCTTCAATAATGAACAATGCTCAGAAGCATAAGCAAAAACCCTGACTAAAGAAACACAAATCTTTCTTCCCCAAGTTTCTTCGGTCATAGTGTTTCATCACAGTAATAGAAACACTGATTATGACAAAAATTGGTACCAGAACAGTGTGGTATTTCCTGGATGGTAAGGAACCAGAGACTGGATAGCCCAGAGACAAAGGGTAGAACTATACATTACTGGCAAAATGAGGAAGAAGAAGGAAAAGGAAAAGAAGGAGGATGGGAAGAAGAAGGAAAATCAATGAGTATTGTGCTATACTCATACATCAGTGCCTGTCCAGTTGTCATCAGAGAGGCTTCCTTTGGCAGCACATGGGAGTGGGTACAGAAACCAACAGCGAGATATTACATGAAGACAGTCTAAATTTGAGGTCTCACTTGGGTTCCTCTCCTCAGAGATAGGGAACACCATGGAAGAGGGGCAGAAAAGATGGTAGGAGTCATTCCTACTGTTGAAAGTCCCATAGAAACATCAAGCTAACAGATATAACATATATACAGAGGACCTGATGCACACCACGGGGCCCTGTGCTTGCTGCTTCAGTCTATATGAGCCCATTTGAATGAGACCTGCTTAGTTGTTTTAGTGGGCCTGCTTTTAGGACTCCTATCCTCCTTTTGGGTTGCCTTGTCCAGCCTCAGTATGAGGGCTTTCACCTGTCTTATTTTATCTTGTTTTGTTCAGTTTGACTATTGTCCCTTGGAGACCTGTTCTTTTCTGAAGGTAAACAGATGGGGAGTAGATCCAGGGGAGAAAGAAGGCTGGGGATGGCAGGTTGGGGTGGGGTAGGGGAGTGCAGACTGGGAAGTGTGGTCTGTGAAGAATGGAGAGAGGAAAAACTGTAGTTGGGATGTACTGTATGAGAGAAGACTATGTTTTTAATAAAAAATAAAAATAAAGAAATCTGGGGTTGATGGCAGTTTTATGGAAGAATATCAATGATGTGCCTATCTTCTGTTCTCTGTGTGTGTCTTTCAAATACTAAATGTTATTTCCCCATATCTTCTTTTTTCTATATTTTCATTCATTCTTGTATTTGCAAGTTTGATGGGATGTTTGATGATATATCTATATGGCTTCTATGCATTTGGATGGCTTTTGTGAGCAGCATGCTGCAGCTTGCTTGGTGGCAACATGGACCAGCTGTGTGCCTAGAAGTGGGACAGTGTGTGTGACTCAGAGGCACAAGCTGGTCCACCATGCTAGACTGGGCAGAGCAAGCAGGAACTTCCATATTCCCCTAGCAATGACACAGCTTAAGTTTTTAAGAAGCGCTTAGCATTTTAAGAAGTGATCCTAGACAGTAAAGAATTACAAATACACAGTAGGACAGATTTAAACATAAAATACCTCTAAATCGGTCACAGTGTTGGATAAATGTACGTAGGCTTGGAAGAGAGAAAAAAAGAGTATAAAGAGTTGAAAAAGAAGTAAATAGCTAAAAAAAGGGTAAAGTCTTTAAAGAGAAAGAGTACAGACAGTCATAGATTAAAGGAGTAAAGATAATAAAATAACCATTGAAAATAATAAAAACAAGCCATGTAAAGATAAAATATGCACAGAGAGTCTAGATTATGTATAATATTGTGTCATCTTTGAATTTTTTTTTACTATGAAGGAGCTAAGTACAGAGAGACATTTCATTGTATGAACTGCTAAGTTAACCCAACATAATAGTATCTTGATTCCAAAATTTGAGTCTAAGGATATGTTGCTTTGGAAAAGAGGTTCTTTTGTTTCCACAGAAGATTAAAACTTGTGGATTCCTTCCAGACCAATATGGTCTAATGGAATAGGACCCACCAAAAGGTTGCTATAAACACTCCCAAAAAGAAAATACTTTACCCAATAAACAGCCAAAAGCAGTTTGGATAAAACTATGCCCATATTCACAAATATTGTTTGTAAATGCTTCCATACATTTAAAGGGGGATATGCTATAGAGATTTGCATTGGTATAGATCTTGGTTTATTGATATATAAATTTAAGGTAAATCATGTTATATGTATATTTCTGCTCTTTATTAAGGTATTGTGATTGTGTAGTTCATTTAAAAATGTAATGATAATTAAGAAATATAGGTTAATATATAATAATCTATAATAGTCAAGCTTGTAATTATGTTAGTTAGGTTTTCTAGATACATAGAGATATATTTCAGTTAGATAGGTATTCTTCAAATCTTTCAGAGACCTTCAAAATATTTCATTTAAAATGTTCTAAAAACTTAGAACTTTTCATGACAGTGAGACACATCTGCTCCTGGAAGCACCAATTACTTCAAGAGGAAGAATGGCACCAAAGAGGCTCCTTATGGAGTTGGTTAGCCATTTGGGCAAAAATAATGGCTCTTGCCTGGACTGCTTGATAAACTGGACATGCTGGCAAGGCAGAAAAATGACTGCTAAACTTGCCTAAAGGTGAGATGATCCTTTGGGGTTCCTGCTTCATGAAAGAGTCTTCTAGACATTCTAAATGACACAAAAAATGTGACTTGCAAACTGCCAATATAGGTGAAACTGTCTTTAAAATTTTGTGCTTTGTGGAAAAGTCTGCTGGACACTATGGGCCTGTAGGCTCAAGATGGGTGCCTGAAATGTTACAGAAGAAATTTGGGTGACTGTCCAGGCAGTGAGATGTCTCTGTCAATTCTAGAGTTTTGGAAGTTGCTTACAATGTACCTCCTGCTTACTTAGGCAATATTATATCCTTCTGGAGTCTTTGATGGAGTTGAAGAATTTATAGTGATAGTTTTCCTTAGTTATAATAAAAGATAAAGCAGATATAAATATTATAACTATAATTCTTGCTTGATACTGGTTTTGTTATTTGTAATTTTACTATGTTAAAGTTAAAACCTTCCCTTTTTATCTAAACAGAAAAGGGAAGGTGATGTGGGATTTCCCTCTGAATGCTGTGATTACCATTAATGAATAAAGAACTGCTTTGGACCTATAGGAGGGCAGAACTTAGCTAAGCAGGAAAAACTAAGCTGAATGCTGGGAGGAAGATGAAGAGAGTCAGAGTCAGTCATGCTGAAACTTTGTCGGTAAGCCACTGCCACGTGGCAATACACAGATTAATAGAAGAAATGGGTTAAATTAATATGTAAGAGTTAGCCAATAAGAAGCTAGAGTTAATGGACCAAGCAATGATATAATTAGTATTGTTTCTGTGTGATTATTTCAGTTCTAGGCTAGCCAGCTGGCTGGGAACCAACAAGCGGCATCCTCCTTCCAACATTTCTGTACTAATTTCTTTGCTTTGGGTGCACTAATGCCATGAATGTTGACCTTTCCAAATCACTTGCAATTTCTATCAACTTCCCTCAATATTCAATGGCACTTTCTTTTGTCATTTCAATTCTAATAATGAGACAGTGAATCTTTTTTTGGTCATTTAATTTTTTGTTTATAAATTAATTTTATTTAGCATTTTTATCTTTAACTTTAGAGGACCTTGTCTGTCTTGTGCTTGCATGCATCCATAGAACCTGACGAATGTTAATATTGTAAGAGTCTGAGGCATGGAATTGGAGTAGAATTTATGCACAATAAATTACTAATTATCTATTCAATACATTCTAATTAGTGAGTTTTTCATAAAATTGAGTTTTATGTATAGCATGCCAATTTTATAGCATAAATTTATGAATATTTGACAGAAATTTATAAAGTGTAATTTATATTTATATTCCCTCACATATTGCTGTTCTAACAGTGAACTAAGGAACTCAGTACTAAGAATCAAGCAAATGAGTTTCAAAGTTTATATCACTTAAAAAAATCAGTTAGTCAACTTTTTTCTATCATAACCAAGTTTACTGTACATTCTTAGGTGAAGGCTTTATTTGCCATATGAATATGGCCCACGTGAATGCATCTGTGGTTTCTTGCTTTCTTTTTTATTTTTAATTTTTTTAAAAAAGAAAACAGTCTTTTTTTATTATACATACCAATCCAAGTTCCTACTTCCTCTCCTCCTCCCATTCCCTCCACTTATCCCTCCTTTCCCACCCCATCCACTCCTCAGAGAGGGTAAGGCATATTGCTTTGGGGAAGGCCCAAGGCCCTTCCTACTATATCTAGGCTGAGAAAGGTATCCATCAAAGAGAATAGATTCCCAAAAGCCAGTACATGCAGTAGGAATAAATACTGCTGACACTCCCAGTGTACTGCCCCAGTCATACAATTGTCAACCACATTCAGAGTGACTAGTTTGGTCCTATGCTGGTTCCTTCCCTGTCAGACTGGAGTCAGTGGGCTCCCGTTAGCTCAGGTATGCTCTTTCAATGGGTGTCCCCGTCATGGTCTTGACCACTTTATTCACATTCTCATTCCTCTTACTGTTCAACTGTACTTTGGGAGCTCAGTCCAGTGCTCTGGTGTGAGTCTCTGGCCCTGTCTCCATCAGTTGCTGAATGAATGTTCTATAGTGATATTTAAGATATTCATCAGTC
The DNA here is from genome assembly GCA_004026605.1 of Ondatra zibethicus. NCBI lineage: Eukaryota > Metazoa > Chordata > Mammalia > Rodentia > Cricetidae > Ondatra > Ondatra zibethicus. The sequence goes on from PVIU01016755.1 coordinate 35,943, forward strand.
TGATTACAGGGCAAGGCCAGTTCAGGCACTCTCTCCTCTATTGCTTAGGGTCTTAGCTGGGGTCATCCTTGTGGATTCCTGGAAATTTCTCTAGAGCAAGGTCACTTGCTAGCCCCACAATGGCTCACTCAATCAAGATATCCCTTTCTGTGATCTCATCTTTGTCTTTCCTCCATCTTGACTATCCCATTCCCTCAAGTTCTCCTCACCCCTCCTTTTCTCCCCTTCTCTTCCCCTTCTACCCTTCCTTCTCTCTCCACCCACATGTTCCCAATTTTGTCAGGCAATCTTGTCTATTTCAATTTTCCAGGTGGATCTATATATGTTTTTCTTAGGGTTCACATTGTTACTTAGCTTCTCTAGGATCATGATCTATAGGCTCAATATCCTTTGTTTATAGCTAGTATGATGTAGGAGGTACTTCTTCATTTGTATTGCTTTCATTAGTTAAATAAAGAGACTGCTTTGGCCTTTTGATAGGGCAGAAATCAGGTAGGTGGAGTAGACAGGATGGAATGCTGGGATGAAGGGAAGCATGGCAGACACCATGCTTCTCTGGCCCAAGATGGATACTGGTTAGACTCATGCCGGTAAGCCACATCCTCATGGTGAATACAGATTATTAGAAATAGGCTGAATCAAGATGTAAGAGTTGGCCAAGTAGAGGCTAGAACTAATGGGCAAATCAGAGTTCAAATGAATACAGTTTCTGTGTAATTATTTTGGGAGTTAAGCTAGCCGGGAGGCTGGAAGCTGGGTGCCGGGAACGTGGCCCGCTCCTCCTTACTACACTAGTATCCACTTATGAGTGAGTACATACCATATTCATCTTTTGGGGGCTAGGTTACCTCATTCAGGATAGTGTTTTCCAGTTCCATCCATTTGCATGGAAATTTCAAGATGTCATTGTTTTTTTATTGCTGAGTAGTACTCTAATGTGTAAATGTGCCACATTTTCTTTATCCATTCTTCATTTGAGGGACATCTAGGTGATTTCCAGGTTCTGACTATTACAAATAATGTTGCTATGAACATAGTTGAACAATTGTCTTTGTAGTATGATTGAGCATCTTTTGGGTATGTGGATTCCAATTTTCTGAGAAACCGCCATACTGATTTCCAAAGTGGCTGTACAAGTTTGCATTCCCACCAGCAGTGGATGAGTGTTCCCCTTACTCCACATCCTCTCCAGCAGAAGTCATAATTTTTTATTTTAGCCATTCTAACATGTTTAAGATGGTTTCTCAGAGTTGTTTTGGTTTGCATTTCCCTGATGGCTAAGGATGTTGAACATCTCCTTAAGTGTCTTTTGGCCATTTGAGAGTCTTCTGATGAGAATTCTCTGTTTAGTTCTGTACTTCATTTTTTAATTGGGTTATTTAGAATTTTGATGTCTAATTTCTGGAGTTCTTTGCATATTTTGGAGATCAGTCCTTTGTCTGTTGTGGGGTTGGTGAAGATCTTTTCCCATTCAGTAGGCTGCCTTTTTGTCTTATTGTCTGTGTCCTTTGCTTTACAGAAGCTTCTCAGTTTCAGGAGGTCCCATTTATTCATTGTTTCTCTCAGTGTCTGTGCAACTGGGTTCTATTTAGGAAGTGGTCTCATGTGTCCATGCATTGAAGGCTACTTCTGAATTTCTCTTCTATCAGGTTCAATGTGGTCAGATTTATATTGAGGTCTTTCATCCATTTGGTCTTGAATTTTGTACATGGGGATAGATATGGATCTATTTTCATTCTTCTATATGTTGACATCCAGTTATGCCAGCACCATTTGTTGAAGATACTTTCTTTTTACCATTGTATAATTTTATCTCCTTTGTCGAAAATCAGGTGTTCATAGGTGTGTAGATTAATATCTGTGTCTTCAATTCGATTCCATTGGTCAACCTCTCTGTTTTTATGTTAATACCAAGCTGTTTTCATTACTATAGCTCTGTAATAGAGCTTGGTGTCAGGGATGGTGATGCTTCTGGAAATTTCTTTATTTTACAGGATTGTTTTGGCTATCCTGGTTTCTTTGTTTTTCCATATGAAGTTGATTATTTTTTTCCAAGGTCTGTGAAGAATTGTGTTGTGATTTTGATGGGGATTGCATTCAATCTATAGATTGCTTTTGGTAGGATTGCCATTTTTATTATGTTGATCCTACGTATCCAAGAACATGAGAGAAACATTTCATTTTTTTTCAATCATGAAATTAATTTTATTTTCAAATCCAAAGGATCAGAACAAAAAATAACAACAAAAAACTTCTTCCTCTGAGCACAAGCCATGGTGGAAAGGCTAGGAAGGCAGACAGCAAAACAGAAGCATGTCCACAACACAGGAATCCTCTTCATTCGGGAGCTGCCTCCATCAGATATCCATTTTCTGAGGCCATGTACACATCACCACCCTCTGCCTCCATGTACATGTCTCAACCATCACTACCTAGCCCTTCTAGCCCATTGTCCTGACCACTGCTACCCCCACCCCGAGCCTCATCCCTGTCCTGCTCACTGCCCCACTCTCCCCGTTTGTGCTCTCAATCCCTATCACCATCTCGGTCCCGGCGAAGTTCCCACTCATTTCGGTGGCTCTGACGTCACTCCCAGTCTTCATCCTGGCACTTCTCCTCTGGGCCATCAGGGCCAACAAGGCCATCAGGGCCATCAGGGCCAATCTCTCCAGCAGGCCCATCATCAGAGAAACATTTCATTTTTTTAAACTTCAATTTTGTTATTTTCTGTTTTCTCATCTAAGAACTTCTACTCATATGTTTTTAGTTTGTTTATTTATCTTTCCATTTAAATCATGGGATATAGTTATAATAGTTACTTTAAAGTTTTGATCCCTCTAACATTAGGGTCATTTTATAGTTGAAACTTACTGATTATGTCTTTTCCCTGAATAGTTGGTAAAATTTCCCTAGTTCTTGTTAAATTGGGCACTTAAAATATTTTATTCTGGAGTCTTGGTCCTCTTATAGTCCTCTGAAGAAGTTTTTTTTTTCTCTCTCATTTGTTTTAGAAGATATGTAACTTAATTGGGTCATGGTGGCACACACCTTTAATCCCAGCACTCGGGAGGCAAAGGCATGTGGATCTCTATGAGTTTGTAGCTATCCTAGTTTACAAGAGTTAGTTCCAGGATAGTCTCCAAAGCTACAGAGAAACCCTGTCTCAAAAAACCAAAAAAAGTTAAGAAACTCAACTTCTGCCTTATCCTCTATGTCTAATAGTCTTTCTTGCTTAAAGTTTTAAGACCTTATTCTGCTGCATCAGCTTATCCGACACATGTACCACTTAGGTGATAGTCTAGGGCCTTGATTGAAATTCAGGTTCATTCTAAATTCTTAAAGCCTGCTATGTAGCTATGGGTCTGTTCTACGCTTGTGCCACACCCACATCTTTCAGTTTCTCCTTTGGAGAAAACTTTTAAAAGAAAGTGAGAAAAGTTAGGAAAATTATGCCTGCATGAACTGTTCTTCAAATTTTTGCTGACTATCATAGTTCCCTATATATCTTCTAGCCATGGTAAGTACTTAACATGTTCACAGAGATTTTATTAATAGTTGGTTTAAAAAAAGGCAATGTATTATTTGCCTTATTACTTGTTACTGTTCTTGAGACTTCATGGCATTATGTGGTTTATTTACCCTATACCCCTTCCTAACCCTATGGCCAACCAAAATATATTTTCCTGCTTCAGCCTCTGAAGTGGTAGGATTTCAGGTAAGCACTACCAAGCGTGGTTAGTTCGGTTTTGATTTTAGGGTTTGATTTGCCATTATTCTCTTCATTAAGTAGTTTCTTGGTTATCCCCTTTTTTTACTTTATTCCAAAGTCAATGTTTAAGAGCATTTTGAAGTGTTTTCTTTCATTGTGACTTTGCTGATAATTCTCTATCTTTCTGTCTTGTTGTCCATATTACACCCAAATATAGCCTCAAATATCATATCCTACCTCATGAATCAGTTCAATATCATAATTTTTCAGTCTTCTTTGAAGAACAGATTTGTCTTCCATTCATAAGTGCTGTATGTTCCCCCTGACTCTGCCTCCTTTTCCCCAGCATTCAGTTTAGTTTTCCCCACATACCTCTGTTCCATGCACAGGTCCAAGATCATTTCTTTATTAACCAATGGTATTCACAGCATACAGGGGGGAATCCCACATCACCTCCCCTTTTCTGTTTAAATAAAAATGAAGGTTTTAACTTTAACACAGAAAAATTACATATAACAAAACAGGTATCAAGCAGGAATTACAGTTACAATATTTATATCTACTTTATCTTTTATTATAACTAAGGAAAACTATAACTATAAATTCTCAACTCCATTAAAGACTCTAGAAGTATATAATATTACCTAAGTAATCAGGAAGTACATTGTAAGCAACTTCTGAAATTCTAGAATTGACAGAGACATCTTGCTACCTGGACAATTACCCAATGTTCTTCTGTAACATTGGAACATCCATCTTCAGCCTACAGGCCCATAGTATCTAGCAGACTTTTCCACAAAGCAGGAAATTTGAAATTCTGTTCTGCCTTTTAATGGCAGTTTGTCAGTCACATTCTTCTGTGTCCTGCCGCATTTCTAGCAGACTCTTTCATGAAACAGAAACCCTGAAGGACCATCTCACCTTTAGGCAAGTCCAGAAGTCATTTCTCTGTGAGTCCTGCATGTCCATTTCACATAGCATACCATCAAGCAGTCCAGTCAAGAGCAATTTCTCACCCAAATGGCTAACCAACTCCCTAAGGAGCCTCTTTGATGCCCATCTTCTTCTTGACGTAGCTTGGTGCTCCCAGGAGCAGATGTGTCTCACTATCATGAAAAGTCCTACATTCTTAAATCATTTAAATGCCATATTCTGAAAGTCTTTGAAGATATGGAGAATCCCTATCCATCTGAAATATATATCTATACATCTAGAAAACCTAATATGACTACAAACTTGACTATTATAGATCATTATTTATTAAGTTATATTTCTTAATTATACATTACATTTTTAATAAACCAAGATCCACATCAATGCATATCTCTATAGCATATCCCCATTTAAATATAACCAAACATATAAATAATATTTAGGAATATGGGTGTAGTTCTCTCCAAACTGCTTCCTGCTGTTTATTGGGTGAAGTAAATTTTGAGCGGTGTTCATGGTGACCTTTTGGGGGATCTTGGTCCATCAAACCACATTAGTCTAGAAGCAATCCACAGGTTCTCATCCTCTTTGGAAACAAAGAAGAGCCTCTTTTCCAAAGCAACTTATTCTTAGACCCATATTTTGAATTCAAGATACCTTAAAAACATATATGTTGGTTTAGCTTAGCAGCTTATACAATGAAATGTCTCTCTGTACTTAGTTCCTTCACAGTGAAAATTTTTAAAGAAAACCCATTAATGTATATAATCTAGACTCTCTGTGTATTTTTTATATTTACATGACTTATTTTTTCTTTATTACTTTTTAGTATTAATTTTACTGTCTTTATTCCTTTAATCTATGACTGTGTACTCTCTTTAAAGACTTGGTTTTATTTAACTGTCTATAATTTTTTTTTTAACTTTTCTCTCCCAAACCTACAAACATTTATGCATCACTCTGACCCATTTAGAGGCCTTTTCCATCTGGATTTGTCTTTATTGTATTATCTGTAATTGTTTTTGGACCAGAAGCACTTCCCAAAATGTTAAGCTCTTCTTATGAATCTAAGCTGTGGCATTACTAGGGTATATACTGCACTTCCTCCTTGCCCTGCCCAGTTCAGCATGGTGGAGCTTTTCACTACCTCTGAGATCCATGCACATTGCCCCATTTTTAGACACACAGAGAGTCTATGTTGTTATTAAGCAAGTTGTAGCACGTTGCACACAAACCTCCTGAAAGAGCCAGAGGTTGTACTGGCAGTGTGGCCCAGAACGTTGGCATTTCAAAATGGCATGGACTTTTTTCTGCTACCTCTGAATCAGGAAAACCTCTCTTAAAGGAGCTGCAGCATGCCACCAGCAAGCAGCAAGAAACTGTGTTAAACTCTATATTTTTGTGTCTAGAATTCCTTTTCATGCTCTCTCAGTTTTTAAGTGGATTTTAGTCAACCATGTTGGTGCCGATTTGTTGCATGAGGGCTGCTTGTTTATTTTTCAGCCACCCATCAGCTTATACTTGAAATAATCACACAGAAACTATATTATTTAAAACACTGATTGGCCCATTAGTTCTAGCTAATTATTGGCTAACACACCTTAATTTAACCGATTTCTATTAATCTGTGTATCACCATGTGGCTGTTGCTTACTGGGTAAAGTTTCCAGAGTCTGTCTCTGGGGGGCTACATGGCTTTTTTTCCTGACACTGCCTCCTTTCTCCCAGCATTCAGTTTAGTATTCTCCACCTACATCTATTCCCTGCACAGGCCCAAGACAGTTTTTTTTATTAAGTATTCACAGCATGCAGAGGAGAATTCCACATCACATAAGGACTTATACTGCCTCCAATCTCCTTTTATCTCCCTTTCTTCTTTCCTTCCTTCCTTCTTTTCTTTCTTTCTTTCTTTCTTTCTTTCTTTCCCTTCTTTCTTTCTTTCTTTCTTTCTTTCTTTCTTTCTTTCTTTCTTTCTTTCTTTCTCTCTTTCTTTCTTTCTCAAGACAGGGTTTCTCTGTGTAGCCCTGACTGTTCTGGTACTTACTCTGTAGACCAAGCTGGACATGAACTCATAGAGATCAACCTGCCTCTGCCTACTGATTGCTGAGATTAAAGGTGTATGCCAGAACCACCTGCTTCAGTATCTATTTCTGTATTTAAAAATTTTAGCTGTTTTATTTGTCTTTTATTTTTTGAAATTAAAATGATAATATTATTTTCCCTTTCCTTTTCTCCCAGTTAATTTCCAACATAAACCTCCACTCTCTCCCTCAAATCCATGAACTCTGGCCCTTTAATGTATTTTTGTTACACACACATATGAACACACACACACACACTCACACACATTCCTAAATAAATAAATGCAACCTGCTCAAGTTCATGTAAAGTTACTTCTATGTGTTTGATTTCAGAAAGGTTAGGGCCCCATGAGATTTTACCCTATCATGGTAGAATGTCTGTTGGTGTCAACTTTTTCATGTGTAGGGGTTGTATTTTTAATTTTCACACACAGAACTCTTATTTGAACTTTAAAAATGTGTTCTGAGGTATATCTTAAAATTGAAATTATAATCCACACAAATAGAAAACTAAGGCATTGTTAGCTTGAAATAGTAACAGCGTTAACTCATTCTTTATATTTACACACCAGTAAACTTTCTTCTATTTAATTTGATATTAAGTAAAAGAAATCTGGTGATCAAGGAAAAATAGAAGCATATCCTTTTCCCCCCATATTCTTTTATTTTTCCATTAAAAAAAGAGTTACATTTCCTCCCCTTCTCCCAGTCCCCTCCAGCTCCCCCCCTCCTGCGGCTTCCTTAAAAGAGGGCATGGTGCCCAGCCATGTGGGAAATCCAAGGACCTCCCCCCTCCATCCCGTCCTAGGAAGGTGTGCATCCAAATCGACTAGGTTCCCAAAAAGATAATACATGCAGAAGAGATAGGTCTTAGTGTCTTAGTGTCATTGTTGATGGCTTTTCATTCTTCCCTCATTGGCAGCCACATTTAGAGAGTCCATCTTGATCACATGCTCATTCAGTCCCGGTCCAGCTGGATTTGGTGAGCTCCAATTAGATCAGGCACACTGTCTCAGTGGGTGGATCAACCCCTAGCAGTCCTGACTTCCTTGCTCATCTTCTCCCACCTTCTGCTCTTCGACTGGACCTTGGGAGCTCAGTCCATTGCTCTGATGTGAATGTGGGTCTCTGTCTCTATCTCAATCCGTCAGATGAAATTTCTATGGATGTGATCAAGATATTCATCAGTGTGACTATGGGACAATGCTAGTTCTGGCACCCTCTCCTCTGCTGCCCAAGGACCTAGCTGGGGACATCCTTGTGGACACCTGGGATCTCCTCTAGAGCCAAGTATCTTGCCAGTCCTAAAATAACTCCAATGATGTAGATATCTTATTCCCTTCTCCAATATCCACCTTTCCTTCATCTCCACCCTCCCACTCCCCCAA